>JAQIXX010001124.1:0-38712 GCA_034700605.1 Willowsia nigromaculata
AAAAACATAGTTGCTCAGAAAGAGCATCCTGAAAAAACATAGTTGCTCAGAAAGAGCATCCTGAAAGATCACCATCGATATTTGAGTCCATGTATTTATTACAAAGAATACGGTTCTTCGTTTCGTGTAGTAATAGTCGTACAAACGTACATAGATATGTAGAAATACAAATATGCTTACGTTTACATATATCTCCAAAGCTTATCGTGTAAGCATGTGTTTTTCGCAACTGTGTGAGAATGAAGCACTTTCTTCAGTACATAAAATGTACAGTGATCAAACTATAAAAAGAAAGCACTTTCTGAAAGGATCACTTCAACTTGCTACCGTTTTGGTAGGTCTTTCTTCAAATTACTTGAACCTTTTTCTATTGTAAAACGGTGTGCACTGTAACAGTATAACGTTTTATTTTCTTTATGGAATTCCTCTTTTTTCAGATTTCTTACATAAAAGAGGAGAAAAGTCTCTACATGACATTGTATTAGCTATGTATATTGGATGCGTGCATGTGTAAAGTGATTCAGGCTATAGAAAAATGTGTAGTATGCCTTTTCCTATTATTTTCTCCTTGTATTTAGGATTACTACGCACAAAATACATTTCCTCAGAACAAATTTGAGATTAGAAAGTAGTTTTAGAGAAGAAGAAAAAATCTGTTTTGAAATCAGATGCTCATAGAGATGCTAATAATACGATTGAGGAATGAGAAAATTCCTGTTCCAGGTAGAGATTGAGAAAAAGCACATGCCATAGTTCTGCTGAATAACTCTGGAGAAAACTATATAGAATGTTAGAAAAGCAATTTTTAGGGATTAAATCGAATTTTTATTTTTGCAAGATTGTTGCTTTCTCTCTCTTCAACGGGGAATACGTAAGCGACTTATGAGAATCGAAAACAATTCAGGAAAGGTATAACGTAAACGTAACGATGATTAAGTATGTGTCTTATCTTCATAACAAAAAGGAATAGTAATATAATACCTTTATCTGGTTTTGAACGGAACAATAATAATGGCTACATAGATTTGAAATTTTATTATTTTCATCGCTTTTTAAAAAAAGGAAGTTCAAGAGAAATATGTACATATTATTGAAATCTCCAGTAATCCAAATGACATGTGAAACAACTGCTGTGCACGATAAGTTATATAATATGATGTTGTTCAACTATTCGATTTTACCTGTCGTCATATTGAGTGGGGCGTAAAAATTGCTGTTTCAAAACTAGTTTTAGGGTTTTAGATTTACTTTTGTTATGCTCGTGCAAGCATAAAATATAACACAGGTATTATACGGCATTCATATATCGATTGAATTATAGGGAAAATACAGTGCACGCGTATACCTGTTGTCCTCCTACATGGAGTTGTGTAGGTAGCGAGAAACACAATTTCCAAACCAGTGATTTTTCTGCATTTCAGATCACATAATAGGTATTTATGTTGACAGGGAATACAATTTTAAATTTACGGAAGTTATATAGGTTTTTCTCCCTTTCACTGTCAGTAAAACACATGTAAATTCATCAGATTTGTATATGTAATATTTGCTTTGGCAGAGAGCAACTTTCAGTCATTTTTACAGTATGTGCAGTGTACAATAACAGAAGGTTATCTCAATATGTATCAATACACAGGAGCTGCAACTACTATACAATGAAACATGACAGAAACTTTTAATGGAACTTGTGTAAAAGTTTCCTTTCTTTTGAAAAGAGCATTTGATCAATTTCAATAAAAGTTGAATGACATTGTGAGCAAATATATTTTCGTATGAAGAATGTTCGATGAAGATGAAACTGACAGGTGGATTGGCTATCTCAATCAGAGCGGTTTCTTCCTTCTTCTTTTTTTTGATTTTAAACAGAAATTCAAACAAGGCTTTTGAACAATTGTACGAAAGGAAGCATTTAAGCAAGCTTCTGAAAAACCAAAAACCTTGGTTCGTAAAGAAACATGAAGTACAGGAAAATAAATTGAAAAGTTGTACAATTTGTGTAACAATTTCTAATGGCTTGCATTTTAATTATATGCACCCTAATTGCAAACATCTATAGCTTTTTATTATGCTCATTAATTGGTAAAGTACTAACAGTGGTGCACAACCTAAAATGGTTTCACAATAAGAACCAAAAATAATAGATATAAAATGTCAAAAAGTGAACTGATGACAGTGCTCACTATTTATCATAGCTGGGATAGGGAAGCTTTCATGTCAGAAAAAGAAAGTGAAATTGTTATCTCAGAGAAAGTCCTCTTTCAACTCTTTCATTCTGTTAGAGTCAACCAAAAACAGACAATCTCATTTTATATGAAACCCTATAGAACCTTATGTCGTATCCTTTCATCTGACGATGAAAGAAATACTAAAATGTCGTTAGTGAAGAGATGTAGTTTTTGTGTGTTTTGTATAGCCTATATATAGCCTTCACGTATTCTCTGTTGACACATGAGCACATCCTATACAACGGGTACACCAAAACTATCGTCACAACTCCCAATACATGTTTACTCGAATAGGTATGGAAGGAGTGAAAGGAGCACGTTTACGACACACACGCTGATTACTGCAATTCCAGTCCATGTCCACACCATTGTAATTCCTTTGGAATTATATGATAAAGGCATTTGGGCTGACTGACTGAATAAGTCAAAACTGCGTGTTCCACTTTTGTCGAATTATTTATGGATGTTTCTTGAGAAGATCAAGAGAAAGATGCAGTTAGGTATCCCCCTCCAACCATTTCTAGTCTATATATCCAAGCAGCATGTCGACATGTGGGAATGTAAGCTATTAGTGTCGACTTGCATCCTCTCTCTCTCTCCGCTTTTAACTATTTCCCATGCACAAAGAGCAGCCAGTGGCCATGTACATTTAGAGACGTTACTTGAATTTGGCCTAGTTGCCAAAAAAATCCTTTCCTCGTGGTGAAAAGTCAGTGCGCGTCTTATGTGGCAGATAATTTTTGGACAAGAAAAATGTTTCAAATTTTTGCTGTACGTGCAGGAAATCATCAGCTCAAGATTTGTCCAAGTAGAAACATCTTTTTTACCAGCTTACATTCATTTTGGCTCAAAGAGCTTTTTACATTTTCTCTTTAGTGTATAGACAGAGACTTTGCAAAAAGTACACTCATATTTATGTTGAAAACTGTAATCTCACTCGACACTCATTCACATAATGATCCCAGTCCAGGCCTATTATTTTATGGCGCTTGACACGGCACTTGTATGAATCTAGGTGTATGTAGAGAGGGGGAAAGTAGTCAAGTATCTATCGTTAGCACTATTTTTCTTCTACTTAAACTGCTCAAGTGTTAAGCAGATTCCTCACCTTTTATGTCCATGTCCCCCTAAGCTGAAGGTGTCTATAATGTATTCCTGTAATTTGCAAGGGATAAGACAAAACCCCAAGTTTTATAGGAGCAACCTGGGTTTGAATAAATTTAAGTAATGGTGAGCACCTTTATAGTTTACACTTTGAACCTGCTACCACGTCTTCCGATCGGAAATAGAATGGCATTTTTATATATGAAGTTGCGTCTAATCGCCATTATCCTTTGGTCTGGCATCCTTCCTCTCTTGCAATGTTCCCTTGCACACGCGAAACGATAGGTTTCAGAGGTTTTATATATTTTTATTACATACAGGATTTTTCTTTGGAGGAGAAAATTAGAGGAATTGTATGTGCTCACTGTGCACTTTTTAACCTTTACCAGTTTTTGTCTTAATCCAATTCATGATCTCTGCAAAATAATACATATACAAGAATACTGGGAAGCGGAAAGTACGAAGGAACAAGATCGTTTACATTTGTTGAATGTATGCAAGCTATATGTAAAAAATCTTTCTCTTTGAAAATAAAAGATGATCAAGAGAAGGTAAGATGTGCTAAAATGCGTGGGAGCACCTTCACGATATTACATAATGATCATTACATATTCACTCTTGCAACGTCAATAAAGTCTTCATCACAGTGTTTTTCGTGTAAAAAATTTGATCTTTTGAGAAAGGTTTAGTTTCAAAAGGATTCCAACATGATGAACCTTCATTTCTCACAAACAACATGGGAATACAGACATCAATAGAAAATTTATAAATATAAATATTGCTGCACTCATCATCATGGGTGAATTTTAAAAAGAACTCAAAAGGCTCAGTTACCATCTTACCATCAAAAATATATTTTATTCATGAGAATAGAATTTATTGGAGCGGAGAAAAACTGTCTAGGGATCTGCCCTCATTTTAAGAAAAAAAATAATGAAACGGGATTAATAAATGCGTAAAAATTTAAAGAAAGTAATCCACCCCATCTACTTATTTCCTGTGTAAATGGGTAGGGGTCGTATTACAAGTGAAGTTATAAGAATGGAGGAATTTTGTGAACACAAAATGAAAATGAGATAGGCAGTGTAGGTTTAATGCAAATAAGGGTAAAAAGTATACCTGTGTGTGTACAGATATTTGAATGTTTACCTGTATCACTATCGTAAAAGGGCACACCAGAGTTTTAGTAGTAGTAAGGAACTTGCACGTGCACACCTACATTTCTATCCTACGTGTTATTTACTAATACATGCCTATACATATAAAATGAAACCCACGAAAATTCCCACTTTTACTAACACCTTTTCATTTCAATTGCGTATAGTGCAATGCAGGGGAAAATACTGTTGATTTGTCGGTTCATTGGTCTTGTGAAAATGGGAAACACGGGAATGAGTGAATGATCATGCGAAAAAGAGTTGGAATATTTTCCTGGAAAAAGGGTACATACATAAAAGTTACGAATTTAACTGGTTGGCTGTAACAGACAGAAAAAATGAATTTAAACTGCCAGATATATAGTGTGTGATGGTGTGTGGTTTAAAAAAAAAACTCGTCCAACTTGTACCCATACACTTTTTTATGTTTCTATTTTCCATTCCTATCTTAAAACAAAATATTTAAAAAGCCTAACATACTCCACATTTCCCAACGGAGTGATTTAATACAATAATGGGCGTCCCGGAAATATCCATGAGTGAAAGTATGTGTCACCTATTTATATGAATGTATGCAGATTGGACTCTCTGGAACCTGTCGGATGTACCCTTTTTTGTCTTCTGACTCTAATGTATAAACACATTCCATCGAAATGAACAAATAGAAAAAAATTCAGTTCAACTTTGTCCAAAGCTTATATACCACACATCCTTTTCTTTTCTCATATAAAAATACTCTGATGGAACCAATGAGAATGTCAGGAAAGAAGTTTTTGCTCTTATTTTTAAACATTGTTTCGTTTAAGGACAAAAATGGAAAGAAAACATGAAACCACTTTCATTTCTTTCTCTTTTAGAAATGTATTTAGTAGAAACCGTCACCACCATCTTATTTACACTTTTATCTTCTATTCTTCTTCTGCAAAGAGATCATATATTATTTAAAAAAGAAGTAACGCTGCATTGTTCACTCTGGAAATGGTCATAATCTATGTACATCTCTGTGTGTTTTTTTTACAATGAGAAGTTTTCAGTTTCCTTATATTTCTCCAATGCAGAGCCCTTCAAGCAGATAGAAGAAAACTCATTTTTACTATCATCGTTAACTTTAGCGGATATTTTTATTTTAGAAAAATAAAACAGAAAGAATCGCCCTCCTGCGGCTACGTATTATAAAAAAAAGTGTTATGCTATTTGATAAGTAAATGGCCTTACTTATTTTTCTCCACACATTTTTATGCCATCTCCATCCTCTACAAGATAACCATATGTACATAAGCGAGGATATATAGCCCTGAGGAAGAAAAGCTGAGAACATTTTCGAGAGAAAAATGATCCTCCACAAAAATATTATGGGAAAGGAGAAACTGAAAAGACATACATTTGAAATAAGAGACGTACGTAAGTACATCTACCTATTGACAAATCTACAGTCAAAAACGACATAATGATGACACTCGGCAGCTCTGGCGAACAAAAATGAAAATCAGCAAACATCAGCGCGATATCTAGCTCTAGGGCACGACATATTACAGATATGATTTCTTTTATATTTTCTCTCGCCTTTTGCCCAAAAAATGGCAACCCTTCTATATTGCTGCATTCTCTACTAGTGCTTTTGCTCTACTTTTCTATCCGATTTTAAAACAACCCGATTGTTGATGTGGCAGAAGTCAACAACGTCTCTGAAAGGACAAAATACTTGGATCCCTCTACATTGTATTTGCTTATTGAAACTTATGTTAAGACAGTAAACAACAACTAAAACTAAACAGTTCACAGCTATTATTGCCGACACAGAGAACAAACAGCAAAAGCATATAGTCCCTTTATAGAATCATCATAATCACACATCTTCCTACAGGGATAATATAATGAAATGTTAAGGCGTTACGTATAAAACTTGATGGAAAATATGGTGGACATGTATTATGTATGTGGGTGACTAGGTAAAAAAATACTGCTGCTTGTGGTGATGTTGTAACCACCACTTTCTCTTAGCTGGTGGCGACTTTCTCTTTCTCGAGTATGTAGAGAAAAGGAAAGCTAACGTGGTGAAAAGTTTCCTTTTTCATGACTCTCAAGTGCCTGAGCTTTTCACATTCAAGAAGTCATTGTCGTCAACTAGTAACTTCTTCTTTTTCTTATTTCTTATCCCCACCAGTTTATATTATTATTGTACTTGGTGTTTTCGTATGCATTCATAAGTATGTGGTGGTATGCTATGTACACCAAAAAGACTAGGTCCAACTTTTACTTTTTTCTGCTTCCTTTTCATTTTGTTCCCCAGTTCCTTGTCTCATCTCATCTATCGGTTTGCTTGCATTTTCTCTCCGCTGTGGGTGTCCCCTGTGAAAACATATTGTTGATAGTTAAATAAGTCAAGTGCTAGCACACAACAGGTTTTTATTCATTTCGAGAAATAAACGAGAAAATTGTGTCTCTCTGAAAATGGAATAAAAGAGGAAGACAAAAAAATTGTATGAAGAAAGGAGGCGTGTAGTAGTCGACTAGAGTGAAAGACATATCAGCAAAGGGAGAGATGAAGAGAAGCTGCCACATGAACTACTAGTATATTCATACACCACTTCTGCTACTACTTCAGTTGTTGTGCAAATAAAAAGGAATAAGTAGGCGAGGAATGTGTCGTTGGAGTAGTGTGCCTTTAGAAAATACGCTCTTGTTGAAAAGAGAGAAAGTTATGGAGGATGTGTTTATATACCCAATAGTTCACCTCCTTGTCCTCAATATATGTACCACTCTAGCAAAAGATATTACTCAGAATTGTGCACACGATTGGATCGCCATAATAATATAGAGGTAGACAGAGAGAGGGAAATAAGCAGCACAAACCGTATTATGGGACCACACACTCACACACAGCTCAAGTATACCTCCACTGACAACACAGCAACGTCGGTACTTTTTCAGTAAAAAGGGTTTGTTTGAAAACAGGCCATATTTATGTATATCACGATATATAGGTAGTAAAAGTAGCAAGAGAGTAACTTGGCATAATACGTGTGTACATCTCTCTACTATGTGTGTAGTGTCTACACACTGGCTCCTTTGTTTAAATTTTGTTTTCCCAAATTGAATTCTATACAAGGAAGTGGCTATAAATTTCGACTTTCACTTATGCGCTCTGACATTTTCCAACATGCATGGGTCCCTTTTGCCTTTATGATTGTGGTTTCTCCCTTGTTTGCCACCGGGCTCCCTTGTCGACTACTTATTTCCTCATAGTTTTTAAAGTAAAACTTATATAATATGTAGAATATGTGTGTACTTCCTCGTCCATGTCTACTACAATAATGTGTTGTGCGGTCTTCTTTCAGGAGTCTTGTGTTCTTGTTGCTGACTTTAGCTTATGGCTTGGCTCTCTACGAATTCATAAGATCACTCTTATAAATATATATAGATTATTGCGGCCCTTTATATGCTCCCTTTTTTTATTCTCCTTGATGATATAACCCCATAATAATATGGGATAGGTCAAATGAAGCATTGTGCTATGGAAAGGGAAAGTGTTTTTAGGTGGAAGAGATATAAAGAGAGGACTAGTTGATATGCAGCCTTAAAAAACCAATCTGTTAGCATATATTTATGCACATGTCTCATGTAAAACAAAGAGCCTTTCAACCATTCATTCGTATTATTTCAGTAAGTGTTTAACACACAGTACATAATAACATCTATTTATCAAATATATACGATAAAGAGGACATAACAGCAACTATTTTCAACGATGATGATGATGACGATGTGGGCTCTATTTTTGAAGTAGAGGAAAAAACA
The DNA here is from genome assembly GCA_034700605.1 of Willowsia nigromaculata. Classification (NCBI taxonomy): domain Eukaryota; kingdom Metazoa; phylum Arthropoda; class Collembola; order Entomobryomorpha; family Entomobryidae; genus Willowsia; species Willowsia nigromaculata. Next base: position 8,285 of record JAQIXX010001124.1, read on the forward strand.
GTAAAATAAAAGGAGATGCAAAGAGTTATTGGAGGAGAGGGAGAGAGGCGTTCCAAAAAGGTATTTTTTCCACTGTGCACCCTTTTCCTTTCCTCTTATCCTATCTGTCCGTTGTTTTTTGTGTATGGATAAAAAGTGGAAAGATGAGAGAAGAAGGATGGAGACAGTTCACAAGCTGTAACAGTTTTACCTTGAGTTCCAACTCTGTGTACAGGGTAGTAAACAAGTATTGGGTTTTTACTCTCTAAAAAAAAGTTCGATTGTGTATGTATTAGCTGAAGCATTGCGATCAAAAAGAAAGAAAGGACGACAATAAGAAAAGTTGCTCCGTCAGTATTCCTCCGTATTCTACATGGCACATGGCAAACACACGGAAGGAAAAACAGTAATGGTTGCAAATCAAATTGATTTCCTATTCTGACAGGATGAAAGAAGTTGGTTAAATGTAACCAAGTTTACTCGACTTGTCTTCGCCATTTTTAGCATCCCTTTTCTTGTTCAAAGTATACCTATACATCTACAAGATATACTCACATTCCAGTAAAAGATGTCCCTCTATGGTTTTTTGCAGCGTTTTTTTTGCAAAGGAAGGCTAAAAGCTTAGACGTCAAGAGATTATGTTCTAATGGTATATACATCTCTACGGTAAAAAAAAAATTGAGATTTTTTTGTGTTTGTCATCTCCTCATCTTCTTTCTCGAGTGAGTTTCTATACAGTACTCGATAACAAAGCGTGTACCCTATCCCGTTACAACTTAATGAACATTTTCTGAAATATGGTTTACCACGAGAGAAAGCCGCCATGTTCTGAAAATAACGGTGAGCATGTGGATGCAATTACAGTGAATCCTCTTTCACTACATGTGTATCAACTTTACTGTCAACTGATTTCCCATGTGCTGCCATATATCTTTCCTTTCTAAGGTACTGTTGCTGATTGTAAGTATCATGTATAGAGCGTACCAAGTTGATCGATGATTGCGTCAAGAAGGAGAGCAAAGATACTTGACTTTTCTTCTCCCTTTCTCTATTACAAAACCTATAATATGTAATCGCTCAAACGAAGGAATGGCAGAGGAACCTAAAGAAAAAAATAATTTTGTTTACGTATGTTCCAATAAGTATAGCAAGAGTGGAAAAATAAGTAATCTGCCAGATCTGTCATATGAGTATATAAAAATGCTTTCCGTAATTGACATTTTCCCTTTTTTTATCTCTCTTAACACAATAAACTGAACTTGCTCGCTAAACAATCTGCAAAAATCTGAAACTCTTCAAAGGTACAAAATTATATTGGCAAATAAAACTTGTATGTTAAATGTACCCCACTATAAAATGATCATTTATATTCTTCACATATTTTCCTTCTTAACTTGATTGTAGAGAGTGAAAGAAAGTGTGTCATTGGAATTGTTTCAAAAATACCTACATATCTCTTTGAATGTACAAACTTGAGCAAAACTATGATAATATGTTGGTCGTAAAGTTTATTTATGCAAATGGATTATTTATGTGTGTTGCAAAACTATATGATATGTACGTACCGCCGTCATTTTTTTCCTTTGATGATGCGCACATCTCTCTTTGGTTTCTGTTCTCTAGGAACCTTGCGAATCAACGCTGGAGCACCCTGGGTAAAGATTGTCAACACGACTAGTTTGGCAGGGAAGAAGGGATCGATGGCAAAGCTGACTGATGAGAGTATACAAATCGAGACAAACCTGGATGTGGATCAGAAGAGGATTCTCATCCGAATTGTGGGAGGACCACAACATGGGATCATTAGGGTAACTTGGTTTTTTTTCATTGAATATGTTTGTGTATGCAACCCTGCATATAAATTTTATGCTCACTAACAAACAACCTTGTTTCTTCTTTTTTTTATAACCACACATTTACTTTTTTCGTTTTTTGTCCCAATAAACTATAAAAATGTAAGACAGATTATTCTGGCGACATGAGTGCATACATTTTATTATGTACTCTTGATGTTTACCGTGCAGTGTGGGTGACTGCTTAATATCTATCCTTTATCTTACTTTCCGCCATTTCCTAGCTTCCTTTTTATATTCCTCCGCCACAAAGTAAAGCTGCAAGAGTGAGACGATGCCACCATCTGCTTTTTAAAATTCGCAGAGAATATCGAATAATAAATAGGAGCATGTATGTATATAAATGTACGCGATTAGTATGGCTAGTGTGTAGTTTTAAGCTTAAAAACCTCGATCATTTTTTCTCGTGCTTGCACAAATTTTATTTAGCTTTATACCTTCTGTAAACTTTCCTTTTACAAATGAGGATCCTTTCTCTGGTCCGTGGATGCAATAATACAGTAAAGTTGAGAAATTGTGAGGAGATTCTTAAAGTATTTGGAATCCAAATAGAATGTACAGGTCGGGTGGTATTGTTTGCTTTGTATGTTGCATGACTGCAGATACAACAGAGAGACGAAGAAGGAGATAACCTGCTGAGATCTGTATGCTTAAAATGAGAAGGAATATATGTTGTATGGTGGCTGAGCAGATGGAAGAAGGAAGGAAAGTAGTGAAGCCAAACATTACTATTATTTTGTTGTTTTTTAACTAAATCTTCAGTGTGCGTTACTTATTTTGAAGCTTATGTTACCACAAAGAATGAAAGAGAGAGAGAAAGACGGAGAAAGAAAAAGAATAAAGGGACGAATGAGTGGGTAGGGAAATGAAAAGGAGAAAAGTTAGAGGAAGAAGGAAGAGCAAAGAGGATTCTTATGTACTTTTATTTCTTAGCTTTCTCCAGAATTCGTAGTTTTGGATTACCATTTTTTCGCGATTTCTATATACATATGTCCACGTGTATATATAGTTTTGCCATTAGGAACTCACAGGTTTCGTCAGTAAAAACTATTGTGACTTTTCTCATTTCCGTTTTTCTCTCTTTATGGATACGTTTTGTATACACTTTGTTCTTCCTCTCTTTGTTGAGATGATGGTGGTAGGTATAAGCACATAAAATCATGCAGTGCTGCTTTAATAAAGCGAAAAGTGAGTGTAAAATGAAATTCCTGAGAAAACTAAATTCATATGACTTGTAACTCTATTACTTGTCGTATCGTCTATTCTATTGTTTGTTGGTTTTACTACATACATCAGTTTTTTTACGTCCTTTAACCCCTTTTTCGTGTCCTTTACCCTCATGGTTCATTTGTTTTTGGATCTATAGAAAATCTCTATTTGAAAGTGACCTACTGCTCTGCAATCTGTTTTGTATGTGTTTTGTATTTGTGGATATTTATTATGTTTCTGCTGAACGCACATCTATACCAATTCCAAAAGAAAGATTTGTCTTTATTTAAATCTCATTATGCATGGTTTTGTATATCTAATGGTATTTTCCTGAATTTCTTTCATATAAATAATTTCTAATGAAACGTATATCTATTTATACTCTTCGAGTAAAAGGCTCCTTTGTGCGTCTCCTTTTATTGCTTCCGTTCATTATTTAGATTCATATTAAACACTGTGAAAAGAAAGTTCGCATGGTTTTTACCAAAGGATGTCATGATTTTACTGGATTAATAGAACAACCTTTATGGATTCCCTGATTTCATTCTGAATCCATTACCACTGAGCACAACAAGTTTTTCATCATTATCCTCTGTTTGCTTTTTATTGCTTTGTCGCGTGTGTGTGGTCGTGCTTTATTATTGTGCTGATGTCTCCCTGCCTTTGATTCAATTTAGTTTTCAAAGAGAAGGTTGATAAATAGGTCAATTTGTTTTTTGGAATATCCTTTGATGATGGTGCCATTCGGTGGGGGAAAAGTTAACATTATTTTTATGTGTACCTATATACCTGAAATATATGGTGTGATGGGTGTGCTTTCTCTTAGGCTGTCATAATGTCATTCGCTATTTATCTTTATTTATTATGCTTTGTGATGTTTGCTAAACTTGTGTATGTCCTATATAAGGTGGGTACAATGTTGGGCCTTAAGAACTGCTTTCTACCTAGCCCACTTTAAGTCAACAGTTTGATCTTTCAATATGACAGGTTAACCAAACACCGGTATTGAATTTTACATTGGGCGACATGGCCAACCGTATGGTAGCCTATGAGAACAATGCCGTGACAGATGTGCAAAGAGACGGATTTCGCTTCCAAGCTGTGGTTGATGGTGTGGCAGAATCGGAGCTTGCCGATTTCGATATCTCTATTTACCCAGAAGCCTACTGGACACCACTCAAGGTAAGTTAATGGAATTCGTCTTATCCTGAAAGGGAAAGTGATTTATAAAACATAAATTCTTAGTGTATCCTTCCCGTCAATTTATTGTGTCTACTAGTCTGAGAAGCAATTTTCCTGAAAGTTTAATACTTGGCCATATGTCACCCAAACAAAGTGATAAGTGATGGGCTCTCTCACGCGAAACTAAAAAAGAACATTCTCTTGTCATTTTGCTAAGGTGTTGAGTAATCCTGATCAACAATCTGTTGTCTTACCTTATCTCAAAAAGGCAATTGCACGAGGGACGAGCTAGTGAATAAAAAAGTATGAAGTTTATGACTTTTCGGTGACCTAAAAGAGTTTCCGGATAAAGTCTTGAGCTACCCCAAATATATTTTATGATGGAAAATTACCAGAAAGGAATCCATAAATGGCAGGTATCAAGCAAATTGCATTAGTATCAATTTGTCACCGATTCCAGATGCTAAAGTATCCACTCAAAATATTTCTCCATGTATTCTAAGTTCAAAAAGTGAAGATCTACGTAAGATTAGCCTTTTTGACTGAAACTACAACATCAGCCGCACAAGATGTTTTAGACGCCCGGTTGAATTTCACATAATATAGGTATCATTTACTAATTTGTTGGTTGTAAACATCTAGTTAGTCCTTTGCCTTTCTTCAAACATTGATGTAACATGCAACCTTCTTAATTAGAATTTATGTTAGGAAAAAAAGACTCGCTGCAAGAAACGAAAGGAAATGGGCGAGCCTCTAGGTTCCTATCCGTGGTTGTTTGACTTTTACAAGTTTAAACAAAATTTAAAACAATATTATGTTTCATGATTCATTCATGTACCAATTATAGTTTGAGGGGGAGCATTACATACATAAAATTGCAATAAAAAATGAAAATGAAGAAAGACGAGGGTTGAGAGTCCCACGACGTTATGAATGAAAATTTCCCAACAGTACAGACGACGGATTCCCTCCTGCCCTGTATGAACTTCTCTTGTAAAAGAAGGAAGGAAGGTGGTACTTCTTATTTTTCCCTTTTCCCCTGCTGTTATTTTTCCTACAGGCAGTTTATTTATTTTAACCACTACTACTAGATATTAATAAGAACAGTTGATTTACAAGAAAAAGAGAGACAGGATCCCCTCTTTTTGTGGATTCTTATTATCAATGCTCACATCTTTATACCATCTCTCTCTACCTAAAGCTTAGTACAACCAATAATACACGGGAAAAGGGAAAACCGGAAGGGGGATATATAAAACTCGAGGCAGGAACTGTTGTGTACCTAGGAGAACGAAAGGGTTGTACGGGGAAGTTGTGTTGTACTCTCCAGCAATAAATCTGCGTCTTCAGCTTTTACACATAAATAAATGCAAAAAAGCACGCCCGTTTGTTTTCTCCAGTTTGTGACGAAATAAGAGACTGAAGAGAGAAGAATAAAAAACCATGCCAGTCACTTTCTCCATTATATACTTTACACGAAATGGGTATATAATAATAATGGGAAAGTCTTCAAAGTACACATGTTCCTGAGAGTTAGTGGTCTTTTTATTTGTGGGCGCGTGTTTGTTATACTAATAACCAAAATGTGCAATATTAGCATTAGTGTGGTGATGTAGAATATGAATAGCTTTTTTCTCTTTGTGTATGTATGTAGGATGTCTTCCTCTTTTAAATAGAAAAGGAAACGTGAGAAAAAAAGTAGGGAAAGTGGGAAATGCATATATAAACGCAAAAGAGCAAGCACGTTTTTTTCATGGTCTAGTCTTTTTTGGCTCGGCATGGTTTTTCCTCTCTCATCTTCCCTGTCTCCGTATATCTGCATGGGAAAAGAACCTGAAGGGAATTAAGACCCTGTTAATTGGAAGATTTGTGGGAAAATTCATAAGTCGTAAAGCATTCCTACTTTTACCTTTCCCGTCTACAGAGATGAGAAGAGTGTGTAGCGGAGAGAAAGTGAAAGCTGTGGGGTGTTTTGTTGATGAAAGCAGTTTTCACTGGAGATGCACATGTTCCCGTTCCAAACGTTAGCTTTTATAGGTATTTTTAAGTCTGGGGTTTGTGCGTGTGTGTGAGTTTGTATCTTGCAAAATGTTATGTTATTCTAGCGAACTGTGAATGAACAAATGAAACAAGGCATTCTCATTGCCTAGTAGGGTTACGTTATGATTATTATTACAGTTCTAGAGAAAAAGCAGCAGGATTCATGGCTGTTTTATGAATCAGTAATTTTTCAGCGAAAGTGATAATATGAAAGTAGAAGAATGAAATGAAAGCTGAGGTAAACAAAAATGAAAAATTATTTGTGGAGTTGTTTGATGATGTTAGAGGAATAGTATTATCATATATTTTTAATGAAAAAAGTCAGCATTTGGTTACCACTTTAGAAGCTTCTAGACTCGCTATTTTAAGCCATTTCATAGCTCTGAGAATTGTGATATGTGTGGAAATGCAAACAAAAATAGATTCCTGGAAAGCAGGTCTTCAAAAAATAGAGTGAAAAGTTGCGGTAACATGTAATTAATTTTGATTGCATTTCATTGGTTTGTCAATTTGTGTAGGTGTACACATTGAATAAAATTCCAGAAAAATCCCCCCTACAAGTGTTTTGTTCTCAGTTTCACTATTTTAAGTAGCAATTTTCAAATTTATTTTTGCCAACAAAAATGCTTGAATGGGTTAAATTGCTAAATAGCACTTCATGTTGTAATCATCTCAATATGTCTAAGTACATTGTACAGAATTCACACTTGTAGGTTGTCTACTTTTGGCATTTTCAAGCTTTTCAAATGAAAAGTGTATACGCCTACTAGACAACGTAAAACAAATGAATATCCTACTCCAAATATGAGATGACGACCTCTTTTGTTTTTATGAAAATTGCACATGGATCTTTCCAATTGTTCTGGAATGTTTTTCTCTCATTCTGAATGGCATGGTTGGTTGTGCAAGTATGTCAAGTGATTATTATCACGTTCGCACTGATAAACAACAATGGGTACAATTATTATTATTTGCTGCTGGAGAATGTATCATTCCAGCATTTCACACATGTGAATGTTTCCACACAAATTTGTGACAAAAGAGTTCATGAGTTGAAATCACCTCAACTATGTCGAATTGAATCCCTGGAAGAAAACAAATGGCAGCAGAAACCACATATAATAATATATTGTACTTTTTGGAACTTGGAGTTTAAAAAACCCTATTTTGATGGAAAACTTTTGAATAAATTTTGCAGTCTTCAGTGGGGCCAGCTATTGAAACAATTACTCTAGAAAGTTTTAAAATTCAGCGAATAGTTGATCTTTCTATTTATTCATTACAGTTATAGCATAGTCATCTTTTATTCCCAAGTGCTTTCCCAACGCTGAAAGCTTCATTGGGTTGAATTTGAAAGGCTTAAAATAAAGTATCTTTTGTTTCTTTTGATTACTTTTACTGGTCGTGAGTCGTTGGCATTATGTTATGTATGAATATTTTATGCATCATATGACCATAAATAATATAGTGCACAGGATGCGATTAGTTACATCGCGTATTTTCATCATTAGTGATTCAAAGGATTAAAACATGCGTATTTTATTCTTCTCATTCTTGCGTGTGCTTACTTGGCACTGGGAAGTGATTACATTACACGTGGATTTGTTTGAATGAAGACAAATTTTCATCTGTTGTTTGCAGTGGAGATTTGAAATAATGATATCTACAGACACAATATATGTACATTCGGATAATAGATATTCGTGAAAAAACCTAAATCATAGCCTTTTCTCTCTTTTTTTATTCCACAGGTCGGAGCCAATGGAAGCGTGCTGGTGAATGAGAATAGTTCTGCTGTCATCTCTCAGATTTCCCTGCACATTATTAATCCTCACATTCCACCCACTGACATTGTCTACACACTCACCAAACCTCCGAGGCATGGCTACTTGGCCATTGACCCTTCTAATTCGCACGGTATGATGTTTTCACATGTTCAAGTAAAAAATAATGATACGTGCTCACAGAAAAGTAATTAGTTATTGCTATACGCGTATATGTATACAGACTTTATCATGTACCCTGTGCCCTTCATATATAATTTTTTTTATTTTCGCTTTTGTATCTCTTCTCCCTTCTACAACATACTGTTATCTTTTTTAGGCTGTAGGCCAGTCTTTGGTTTTCCTGGAATTTTCATCTGGCACGAAACGTGAAATAATTGTGATGAAAAACGAGACTATTCTTGTTTAGATTGTTCACAGGAAAACAGACAGAGACTTGAGTAGTACCAGGAATTAAAATAAATTCTTTGCTGTTTTTCATCATCATCACAAGTCACCTCACCATATACTGCATAATCCACACAACATGAAATTATGCAGACCGCAGACAAGACGTAGAATTGTTGATGTTGATAAGCCTATAAAGTTTTCTCTGTGTAACCTCTCATTATACACAGGCATTCGGTGCAGAATGCAATAATGGTCATGAAAAATTATATATATGTGCGTTTGTGTTGACTTTCTCGCATAAACCCCAACAAATTACATTTCTCTCTCAACACACGTACACTTTATGATGGAAAATCCTAATAAATTCCGTTTTACTTGCATATTTGCGTAACCTTCACCTTCCTCTTTTTCTCTCCTTCCTATTGGCTCATTCTCTTAGACAAACAAGCAACGTAGCATTTCCATAAATCGCATTCACCTTGTCAGCCAATAAATAGAAGATATGAAAATGAAAAGCTTTGTTCTTTTGTTCTCTCCCAGCGCAAACTATTATCGTTGGCTTGGCATATACCCTCTCTACATTGGGGGAATGATAAGTTTTCAATGAATTCGTAGACAATGAAAACAGTGAAATATTCATTCAACTGAAATAGGTGTTACGTAATATATAGTTTACAGTGTACACAGTCGTAACTCATAAAAAACCAGGGTTGCATATCTACGGGTACACAGCGTTCTCCTGTTCTTGCCTCAAAATTCTGGGAAAGTGAGGATAAGCTAATGAGTTTTTTTTGCATTCATCAAACCAGCATTTTAATCGAATGTAACAATTCAAGAGTCCCTATTCATTTCCTAGAACAGCAGAATGAACAAAGCAGACGTGTGTGTTTTTACGCATTTATCCTTCTGAATTATAATGCACAGTCTCAGAGACAATAGAATAGCAAAAACTGACAGCATGCACAGAGTGCAGAGGAAAGAAAGTGAATGATAGAATTACACGGAGCAACGCCAACGGCACTGTCCTCATCTTCGTTCTCCATGTTCTTCTCATACTACTACTCAATATTAATAAATGCAAGACTGACAAGGAAAATGGGTGATGTTGCTAATAAGAATTACTAATTACCTACTTGTCTAAAATGTGCCATGACATATAGTGGGATTTTGAATATTGAATGTACAACAAGCATCGTAAATATTTTATATATATAGATTTCATGCATGCTTCTCGATATATGCGCTGTACTATATGCACTATAAAATATAGAAAGGAATTATGGATTATAATGAATGTGCGTAAAAGAGTCATCAAGTCATCATGCACACCTCGTTAAGCTTTTCCCTCTTTCTATTGTTTTTACTCGAGCATAAATATAAAGCAGTTCTCCTTGTTACTGCTGCATTTCCCCAAGGTAGACAAGATGTATATGCTTACATACGTAGGAACATGTACACATAACTAACCAGAAATTTAGAAAATCGTTGCATCCTAGTACTTTTTCCACACTAACTTACAGTTATGTTCATCTAGTTGTCTGAGAAAGTCTGAAAGCAGAATACTGCTGAGCTTCTTCTTTTTTTATTTTTGGGAGGGAACAAGTTTCACAATGAGCAATGTAATGGTAGACAGAGCTTTGTCGTAACTTTCACTCTTCTTCTCCTTCTCTAAATGGGGAAAACTAATTAACGCAACTGTTGACTGCTTACTATCATCACGGATCGTTTAGCAAGCTACTCCCCTCACTATTACCACTACTTCAAAATCATCGTTGCAAACTACAAAAACGAGAGGGAAAAGAACACTGTTTATTTCCATCACATGTATAAATTCTAACCTTATATACTGTTACGTGCTGGTGGGTTTTTAAAAGGGCATATGATTCTGATAATGATGAGACTGGAGTGTAATAATTGTGCATGTATTGAGGGGAAAACTCTCTTGCCTTATTGCCTTTCCTGTGCATAAACTAGGTACTCTGGAGAAGGAGAGATTTGTGCATAAATGTTGAATTCACCTTGGTTGATAATGGAATATCTCATAACTTGTTTTCAACGAATTTCTATTTCTTCCTTTTTATATTTTTACATGAATATTTTTTTCTACTGCATGTAGGTAGAAAGGTGTACATCGTATAACAGTGCAGAGTAACTGCTCACGTGGGGATTTTCATTATCATACTTTTCCATCTCATCTTGTCCTGCTGTTTTCTCTTTAACATCTCTCTACACACTTTTGTTGCAGGTTGTCGCTTACATTTTAGGGGAAAATCACCATCATCATGATGATGTAATGTTTGACTGTAGGCATGAGCTGGGAAGGAGAAGAAACGCAGTGGAAAATTAAATTATGAAATCCCATAGAAAGCATTTATAAAAGTTAGGTTTTAAAAATGGAGAAGCCTTTTGTATTCAATTTTTATACTATTTGTTCGTTTTTTGGTATTATCATGAGAAAATGTGGAGGTGGATGTGTACATTTATGGTTAGTTAGACTTAATGTCATATTGACATTTTTGTGTACACGTTAGAACTTCGTATCTCGCAATAGTCCCAATAGTTTTACAAAAACAGTCTTTTTAAGTGACAAATTTTTGTGAATTCCCATCCCATCCAGGTTTTGGTCTGGAAGGACATTCATTCATGCTTGTCATCATAGAGAGTTCATGTGCTCGAAAAGTTGCATTCAATAAAACTTTCTCTATTATATCATAATAAACATCATCATCATCATAAGTTTTTTGGGGGAAACAAGAGCACACCAAACTGCTGAACTGAATGAGTTGTGTGGGTGAGCACCGCAGGGTTGTGGTTTTCCTATCTCCCAGGTTCAGATAGTTGATGTGCAAATGTTTTATGCAATGCAATCTGAGATAACGGAAATTCGGGATACTCGCATAGCCATTCAACTAGTCAGTTTACTTTTTACTTTGCGGTTCTCTCGTCCTGTCCTCATGACCATTTACTTTGACATTACCGCTTACTGACCTGAAAATATGTTTGTTTGACGTTTGTTGACTCTGTGTCCGGTGAAACTTCCTAGTTGCATAAGTTCATAGTTTGAATGAGTTTTAGGTATTGCATATTCCAACCGCAGATTTGTCCTTCGCTAGAATGAACACCGAAAATAATGAAAAAATGCTTAACTAATATGTAATCTTATTAATGCTGATTTCCTGTTTGCAGAGGAGACTGACGATTATGTAAGCATGTGGGATCAGACTGTAATTAACGATGGAAGGCTTCGGTATGTGCAATCAGAGCCGAATAGAACTCATGACTCGATGCATTTCGATGTGACAAATGGGGTTCAAACGCTGCGGGATCTGAGGCTAGATTTTGTCGTTATCCCGGCAACTCTGATTTTAGCATCGACAACTGTCCTCGTCAACGAAGGTAAGCTGGAAAAAAGTTCAATTTAATTAAACAATTTAGACTATGTGCATTTTGCACTTCGTTGATTTGAATATCTGTTCGGCATCAATACAATATTCAAGAGATACTTCTCTTCTTCATTCTCCATGAATATTATTAGTTGAACATGAAGAGAATGTATGGATTCCATACTATGGATATGGTTCAAGAAATTATTAGGGCAGAAAAATTTATTAATCTTACTATTTCTGAGACACTAAAACCAATGTAGCCAGTTGTCTTGCAATCACCAAAACTGTTTGTTAATAAACGTAGAGAAGATTAGAAGATGGTAAATGAATACTCAAATAAAATATGATGAATTTATTGAATTTGTATACTATCATAGATCGCAACATATGAATAATCCTTATAGTATGAGCTTATATCGGTATGAAGCTACATGCAATCAATCTCATGAGATGATGATAAATGAATATAAAAAGCTTTACCTTCTGTTCGCTGTCGCTTTTTTCCATACCATTTCCGTAACCACTTGGTTCCTTTCTGTCCTATAATATTGTGCACTATACGTAGCCCAGTTAGCTTAACAATTGGTGTACATATTGCCTATTGGGTTTTTGTGAAAGCCAGGTAATCAAGTTGCTATACTATTACTGATATTGGGTAACTTTTCTGTGAAGAGGAGTAGTAGGGCAATTACGTATGTGAATGGAAGGAAAATACTTGAAAGTCGAAGAAGATAAAGCTTGTTTCTTTCTCAAGAAAAATCAGACTCAAGTAGTGTAAGATTTCGATGGACAAAAATGCAGAGGTAAATACGTGGTACTCGGTTTATTGCTAACTTGCTTGCACTTGAAGGTTGCCAATGTTGTTATGTGCGTAAAAAGCTTGCCAGCAAGTCTGCCAATTTGAGAGTCCTACATATTATGGATTATAGTTAAGAAATTCAAGGGTATAGTAAGTGGGAAAGTACATTATAATAATAGTACCAGCTATTCTAGAGAGTCAATATAAAAGAGGATTTGGAACTAAAGAAGATTCAGACTTTTGTGTACTCATCCAATTTGTTAACATTTGCAAATGATGACTGTCCAGACCATATACCTAGAAGTATATGTACCAATATCATCCATTCTTCCTATATCTATTTTTGTAACATTTCCTAAAGTCAACAAAATCGTCGAGGTCACTTATTTATTAAAACTCTCATAAGTATATTACCTATTCGTTAGTCTACTTTTCCTTTTTTGCTCTTCACAATGCACGTGTTACAAGTGTCAATAACAAAAGGACCAGTCCTTTTGTTACTTGTTATTATGCTCTGTTATGGCAGCAATGCGTGATAATAAGTTCTCTCTGAAATGTTGAAGCCAACAAAAGTAGCAGCATGAAATCACCATCCTGTATTTTTTACCTTATTTTTGGAATGCACTGGTGAGAAAACAAAATTAGCTGTAGGATCTCATTAGTAATTTTGCTTGCGCTTTATCACTCATCTTTGCAACATTTTGTTGAAATGTTCGACAATTTTATCACAACTTAGCAAATCCACAAAACAATAAAAGGCACTATGTCATAATTAATACTAAAAGATAAAATATCAAACTACATTTTACATTTGAAAATGTATTTTTTTTACCAGTAAACCATTTTGAGGGCGTTCCCACCAACTAATTTTTATCCACTTCCTACCCTACATTCTTTTGCATTTGCGTTGAAGGTTGAGAAAAAAATTGTCGTAGGATAAATATTATATTATGAAAACTTGACAACTTCTGTATGCCCGCATATATTCACACATGTACACACGCATCCACCAAAAAATGCGAGTACAAAAACATGTCGTTTTTTTCCTGTTCCATTTTCTCTGGTTGTCATCTCCTTTCCGCTTTCTCTTTCCTAAGATTCTCCCTTGGGTAGCATCTCTTTCGTACGTAAAACCATTACTCCAGCAGAACGGAATTAATAACAAAAAAATGTATTTTTATGTACACATCCAACAGCCACAAAAAGAGTCAACAAATTCTCTCTTCAGATTTTTGCTTGGAATGAAAAATCTGTTACTCCTCTGGATTCTCTTTTGGTATACTATACTGTGGTACCGGAGTACACACTATTTTCCAAAGTCAACCAACCTAAAAAAAAGTAGGAAGATATCCTTCGTATAATTTTAGTTAGATTTGCCTCTGGTTGAATGTCATCACATGGGATTTCAATGTAGTCTTCTTATGATTGCTGAAGCGAATGTACATTTTTGTATATTATTATCAGAAACACAATCTGTGAAAAAATGCGATGAGAGCCAACATGTGCTCTCGTGTTGTTACAGTGCGAGAGTGTATACATTTTGCAAAAAATCTGGAGAGACTTTCTCTGAATGTTGCAAAAGCATAGTGGTCAGTCTGTGTCTAGCTCTGTGTCCACCATTCGTAGAAGGAATTGTAGCAGCCACTGGACCGTTATTAACTCGGATGAAATGATGACTGCTCTTCTTGCTCTCTTTTCCTCTGCTCATTTAACCATGTGCATTTATAAATGTACATAAATAATAGAACACACAGGGAGAAAGATCCGCGTTGCAAAGTTTACATTTCGGTTTTCCTGCTTCAAAATGGTAATACATACGTAAAATATTTTTGACCAAGTAATAATGTAGGAACTTTGCTTCGTAATGAATTATGGAACCATTTCTACATATAGAGCTGTAAGGATATGTGGTAGTTGAATCGAAACTTGTTAAATTTGATGGGAAAACGCAGATAAAATGGGAGAAAAGAGCTGTCGTGAAAATGCGTGCAAAATTTCATCATATCAAGTTGTTCTCATTACGAACACATTTTTACTACTGCTTACCAAATTCAGGAGAAAGTTGCTTCTGTTGTCACGTACAGGGGGAACCAGAAGATGCATACAGACTTACTTAACATACATGAAATTGTGGTAGAAATATGCTTTCCCCAAAAAGCTGTTGATAGTGATTTAACCCAGTATTCTCCTCATTACTACGTATACCCCACTAATACCCATATTACCACAAGTTGTTGTTATTTCACTGCATTTTAAGTGCTCTTCATGTGTTCCGGATAGTGTTGATGGTACCAGCTAGTAGAGTACTTTCTCTTTGTTAAAACACAACAGAATAATAATATTATGTACATACAACCAAACAAATAATTAATCATGGTTTGGTCAGAGTAATTAGTTTTAAGCTGGAAGAGCCATCATCATGTCCACACTTTTTGTTGTTGTTGTTGTTTTGTTAGAGGCGAGTAAAACCAAACTCTGTATTTGTTTCTATTACAGAAAAGTGAAAACACTTTTATGCTTTGATGATGACAATATTATTGCTACAATAAAGCAGACAAATTTGTGGCTCAACAAAACGTTCCAAAAACTAGACGAAGCATGAACGAGTTTGTTCTGATGCAAAAAGGAAAGTTGTGTATGAAATGTGGCACACTACACACACATACGCATACCTACTTACTTAAACAATGTTACAATGTGCAAAAAGCTGTCAATGTTTTTTCCGTTGTATGTACTGTGTGGTGGTGCTGGTAGAAATAGTAAACCATCCCTCCCATTTTTCTGTATCAACTTTTATTTCCTGTGGGCATCACTTTCCAAATAGAGCGAACCAAAACATATTTTCCCCAGTGGGAAAAGTTCCCATGAACTTTTTATGTAGTTTTTGCGAAATAAAAAGACCAGCGATATGCTAAGGAGTAAGGACTATATTTAGATGTGTGTAAATCTACCTACTTACTTTCACAGAATATGTACACATGTGTCTTTGATTATGATAATAAAATAGGCATACATGCTAAAAATATAGCGTGTGTAAAAAAAGACTTTATTACGATGTTTATGGAAATGGTGGTTGTGTCATTAAAATACTTTCAAATGAAGGTGCTCCGACTCACGCAATTATCCAAATTAAATTATGCGTTGGGGTTTCATTAATATTTTTATTTTCTCTTTCACCTTCAAAGATTTCACCTTTACCTGGGAAAATACAAATTATGCAAATTGAAAAACAGATTGCGCTATTTATAGCTGCGTAGATAATATAGCATAGTTACTCAATTTCATCATAAAATTTCTCTCTAGTCTCTAGTAAGAACGGTGAATGCGTAAATTTTGGTGATTGCAAGAATCATGCTGACGTACTATTTTTTGGTTGGTATAACTTTTTGAGTGTTCAATATTGTCTTTAAATTTTTTATCCTTCTTTGCATAACATACGACACTGCAGTGTTTCAGGTTATTTTTATTCATCGTGGACACTTGTGAAGTAAAATGCTTTCTCTTTTTTTTCATCATCGCCATCTCATCTGACTGTATCATCTTGCAGGAAGTTCCATCGTACTCAATCTAACTCACCTGCACTCTTCACAAAATTACTTTGCGGATAAGTTGGTTGAAGTGAAAGTCTCAGAGCCTCCAAGATATGGAACCTTGGCCATGATCTCAAGACCAGAGCCTCCTATCCAAACTTTCCCGTACAAGGCGCTCCAAGATGGCAAAATAATTTACACTCATGATGGCTCAGAAACACTCACGGACCAGTTCACCGTCGTAGCTGTGGCCCAAATATTTGAGGATAATTTGAGTGGGATTGGCAGCAGTGGTGGAGCGAGTAATACTAGACGTCTCAGTCTCCCGCATGTGGTCCACATCAAAGTCGTTCCAACCAACGATCAAGTCCCCTTGGTCGTCAATAATACAGGAAGTTGGGTTTGGGTTGGAGGCACTGCGCCTCTCTCCAACACGGAATTGGGTAAGTTCTCTTTTCTCCCTGCCATATCTCTCTATATCCCTGAAATAATTTTATATGCATTACAGCTACCCATACCTATAGTTTTGACGGGCATGTGCATATTAAAAAACTGGTACACAAGTGCTTTCACTTCTCTTACCAAATGTCTTTCTACCACGTTATGATGACACGGAAGATTCATGAAGCTTTTATAAACTTTCACTTTTGCAAGCATCCCTGCTTGCAACAATCTGAAAATGAATTTGCCACCAAAGCTTCCGGCCAACATTTGAGAGGAACGATTTACCGACAACTTCAATTTCAGTTGCTTCCCAAACATTCCAGAACAAGTATATATGCATAACTGATTACACAGGACCTGGTTTTTCACAAGATGCATGCGCTTTTTTAATTCCAAAGAGGTACAGTACATTTTCCGCAAAAAACTGTGAAAGATACAACTCATTGACGTACACACACAGATAGTTGTTACCTCGAGGCACCGTTATCTCATGTAGGTTATCTACTTTCTCCATTGCATGTTTGCTTTCCACTCTGTGCAATCAATTTATCCAATTGGATTTGGATGATAATAGGATTTCCCATTGGAGAAATAAAGTTGCATTTTCAAAACTAGAGGTTACAAGTAATCGCTCTTTCCATTCCACGAGAAATAGGAAGAGAGCCACCTCTCTTTTCAAAGTCTAAAATGACACTGGAAATGGAACATTTCAAGCATTTGCACACTTCCACACAGATCGATATAATCACATTATCAAATAATGGACATAGTTTTATCGTGAAAGCATGATTACAATTTAAACTCTTTCCTTATCAACAAACCAGAGGGGGGAAATAAATCATCCGTTTAATTTATTGAGCATACTTCGAATCACGTACAACTCTAAGCTAATGGAAATTTTTTGTTACTTTTTTTATATAGCGGCTGTGGACGGAGACTCGGATGAGAATCATTTGGTCATATATGTGGTTGGGACAAAAGGAGGATTTCCTGCTCTAAAGGATATGCCTGATACCCCGCTCCACAACTTTACTCAAGCGCAGATTAATCATTCCCAGATAATTTTTTCTCACAAAGGTACTGCATTGATTGTAGATTGATACGTAAAAATCCTTTGAATTTGTTGTGGTTCTCTTTGGAAAGGCTCTTTTTCTACAGAGTGGACAATTTAAACCACAGTGTAATGCTTTATACGAAATTTCTCATGATTATTTTTTTGTTCAAAGGTTTGGACACCATAGCGGCTTCTTTCGACTTTGAGGTTTCGGACGGATTAAACGAGGCTGCTATTGAGACTTTCAAAATGACTGTGAGAAAGCCGGAGCTTCAACTGTACGATGGACGTGTGAAACTTGCTGTTTTCCCGTTGACACAATCTCCCTTGAGACCAGAAAATCTTTTGGTGCGGAGTAGCGACGGGAGGGAGATAAATTATCAGGTAGTGATGGATTGCACCTCGCACTAATTCATTTTACTTGATATCCTCATACTTTAACTTTCTTTACTTGAAAAGTTAACTAATTATTGCTAATTAGAAATTCATTACGAGCAATTACAAATTTCATTTCAAAATTAGATCCAAAAAGAAGATATTTTGAGCCAATCTTTGATGCAATTGCTGGCATCTTTTATAAATTTATCATGCTTTCGACTTATCTTTCATTGCGACATCAAAAGCTTTGACCGTTGAGAGCTACAACAAAAAAATTTTCATATCTCAGTCTAATTTGAGGGGTACAAATGCATATAACCAAATGATACAAAGTTGTTCGCTTGAATGCTTGCAGTTAGCCTTAAAAGCGATTTTTGGCACTAGACAGCGATTTCTTCACAGCAAATCAAAAATCATTATCAACATGAACGAAATTGTCCAGTCGATCACCCATCTCGAACTGACTATACACAGCCTATGTATCCTTCCATTCTTTAGGCTCGGCAGGATTAGAGAGCGGAAACAAGACAAGAAACTATGATGTAATACGTACTGACAAAGCTAAAAAAAACACATACAGGCGCGTGGGTCCTTTTTGCTTTGGCTAAGACTTTCTCTTTGTGAATTGTGATCCTTTTCCGAAGGAAGGAGTCCAGTTCTTTCACAGAAACTGACGAGCTGAATGACTCAACGGACTATTCAGAAGCATGACTTGACAGGATCTCTGGGCAGAATGCATATAAGTTTATTGTAGTTTGTAGAGAATCTATCAGCTTTCTTATGACAACTTTTCTATCCGTTTCATTTGCTTCAAGTCCTCACTACTTTTCCTTCAATTTATTTCTAAGAGATCTGTATAAAACATATAAGTCATCTAAGAAAGTACAACACATGCACACATCCGTACTACCATTATTTTCTTCGTTCCATGTCTTGTTGTAGGTTAGAAAATTCCAACTTACTTTTTTGGCACCATTCACAATAATAATATCGTGTTTACCAGTATTTTGATCTGAATCGGATTTTTTCATAGGAATTTCTTTTTTTTTCAGAGATGTAATGTATATATTCACTGGTGGAAAAAAAGTCTTGGAGAAATTTTAGGTACATACAGGATTTGTCTTTTTTTCTGGCTATTTTTCTTCCACATAAATAACTGCAAGTTAGTGAGAACCAGCTTCAAACATGTGGTACTAGAAATGCTAGAATTTTTTGGTCTCCATCTTCTCCTTTCTTTTATTCTTTTCGTCGCATCTCTCCTCTTACTGGAGAAAGTTGTTATCCTTTTTCTTACTGTTGTGAAGTGACGATAGGATTTCAGTTTAGACACAGACACAACACTGCGGACAGTCAGAGAAAACACAATAAAATGATACTACTGTTGTGACTTACCTAAATATACTTTTCTAGCTGCAGATTTTGCAAATTCGCTGAAAATTGTGCGTATTCTTTGAATTCCGCCTTTTCCACTCATTACAACACAAGAGAAAGTACTGAATGCGTGATGTAATATTTGTTACTATTCTTTGCAATCGTACCAATGAAACTGGAAATGCTAGTTATTAGAATCATACTATAACTGCATGATTGTATGCAGAAGTGAAAATAAATAATGTACAGTCTCAGTATCTCGCTTCACTGTACATATAACTCGGTCGGTATATTTTGCCAAAATGGTTTGATGTGTTCCGGGTATTAATGAGTGCATATTGTGAATCTATTTTTAGACATTACTTATTATGCTCATCCAAGTCATAAGAAAAATTTAGTAGTACGTATTCAAGTTGTGCTTGTCAGTCCTTATTTTGCTAAATGAAACAAAGAAGGAGGAAATGAGAAAACACTGAAAATGAGAAAAATGAAAAACAAGTGCACTGATGTTCACTATACTTAATTAGAGCAACAAAGGCGTTGTATCCTTGGACAGATACCTAATAATGAGTAATCTTTTGACTGTACTACTTTCTTATTTGCACTCCAGTGATTTTCCAAATTCAAGTTTTGTGAACATTCATGCGTAAAAAGTAAGAAAATCTGCAATATCAGTGACATTAGTGTCTAATACGAAGTTAAAATTAAGCAATAGTGAAAGCACTTCTTTTCTGACTGTCAAGCATATCTATATAAAATAGTACCTTGTGAGATCTGAAATGTGAGAGCAAAACAAACTAATGCTGCACATTCATATACTATTCTAAAATACATGCCTAATTTCTATCAACAATAACCCGGAACAATATGTTGCCACTAATTTTTATGTATATAACGCCGACGTGATGTTGGCTAATTTTTGGGATGCATAAAATATTAGAGAAATCTCATTTCGGCTTCGTACAACTTATGAAAAACAGGCAAAGAGAAGACAAGACGGAAAGGGAAGAAGCTAATTAGGCGTTTATTTGTTTGCTTTTTGCAAACGAGCTTTTTATGTACCACAACATATTATGATGATACTGATGCTTCTTTCTTGGTGCCCTCCCCTTTCTCCTAACTTGTTTCACACTGAACCCTGATTTTGATCTGGTACAAACTTCAGCTATTAATCAGAACATGACCAACAACAAAACTGGTTTTCATCGAACTTCGTGTTCCTAACATCCAACCTAATGCTTATTTCCAAAAAGATTCATGTTTCTTCGCAATTTTTATCTACATAGAAAAAAGGCATGTAACATGTAATTATCAAAAATGCGTGTTTGCAATTTAGATAAAAGCAAAATTCGTACCACTTCCTTCCTCTGTTGAAATAATGAACTTTAGAATTGCCATTTCACGAAGATAAGTTATTAGCTTCTATAAAAACTCTTTTACCTGCATGCATATAGTGTAAAACCTGATAATCATAGTCTAGCTAACTTTATAAAACTGAGATGAGCAAACACGACTTCTAATCTTTGTCTTGATATCTCATATTACGAATTTTCAAATCCAAAATAGTAGCAGCTCTGCAAAGAGAACCAACATACTCGAAAAAAAACAATCAAAACGCATTTCTCAACACTCAATTTCGACAAAAGTGCCTGCGAAGGAAACAACAAAAGACGCACGTGGCCAAACAGTAGATTGACTTTTTTTGTTTGAAGCGAGCAAGAGAAGCAATCAAATGAAGATAGTGCTCTTCTGACAAATTAACTACACATACCCATACAAGCACATCCTTTTTTATGTGTATCATCATACGGAAGGAAATTGTACGCTTTTATTCTACATGTCATATCATCAGTGTCATATTATTATTACTATTGTCGAAAAAAAGTACATGGTAAAGAGAGAAGCACTCTGAAATGTGTTTCTCTCAAAACAATGCCGTAAAAAAAGAGAGAAAATGTAAGAGAAAAGTTTCGACTATAAAAACATCATGCTTCACATGTCTTCAACAATGTGTGCAATATCACAAAGAAAACGAGAGAGAAAAAAAACGAGTGCTTCCACAGAAAAGGCAACATTGTTAAGAAAATTTCATTCCGCTTTCTTTCTCTTTTTCCTTCTCTCGTTATCTATCTTTGTGTTTTACGGTCTTACTTTTTTATCATCTCTGTTCATTTTACTTTCTCTTTCCATCTCTTCCAGAGAAAACACACACACACACGACACAGTTTATTATGTCTTGGCAAATTTTAAATGATTCCCAGCAACTTCTCATCGTTTACTTTAATGTAGTATTGTGCTATAAATGCATGCTCACACTCACTACAGCAGATCCTACATTTTCGAGAGATTCGTCATATGTAAGATCTAATGCATGTCATGAGAGAAAGAGAAACACAAGACGAATCCGTTTATAATAAACACACAATTCATTTGCCCCATATTTGCATGCATTTGTATACAATGTAGATTGTTAGGTTCTCTTCGTAGAAAGAAACGTGTCTACAGATAATGTACATCTATTTTGAATGAAATTGAAAGCGAAATACAATGTGAGTTTCTTGTTTCCTTTTTCCTCGGCTCATTCTTCTTCTTCTTCTCGTTTTTTTATCAACTTGTGTGAATGAGATAGATGAAGGGCACAAGTCTTAATCATACTTATTTTGAATAAAGGTAGTAAAACCCGTAGTAAAACGAGACTATTTCCAGCTTTTATTTCCCCTTTTCTTCTCAACTTGATGCTGTCTGTATGCTAGTGGCAGTCTATTTATACTACCAGGAGAAAATGGAAAATGGTTTGTTATCTCTTCTCTTTCATTCTTCCTGGTGGATAGAGAATGTGTGTGTGCTCCAAATATGTCCGCTCCTGTTGTTAAATATTTTTTGTTGATGTTGATCCACTCTGATGTCAGAGATAAGGAGTATCTTTTGTATGTAAGTTGGAGTATAAATGAAAAGTTTATTTTCTCTTTTCCCCAAATATATATGCTATTGCTGATTGTTGCTGGATACCTTAGCATATACGCATACAGTTATTGTCAGAAGGGACATTTGGTTGAATTTACAGGCTTGTTTACTCTTATTGTTTGGGTTCTCCTGGGTTTTCCCCTTTTTTCTTCTTGCTGATGTGCAAATATGTGGTGGGTATGTAGGATGGTTGTATTGATGTGTAGGAAAAAATGAGGATCATCATTTGATTCTGTTTTTTCTATTGCTTTCATTTCTGTCGAAAATGTTTAATGTTGAAGAATGAGAAGACGATCCTGAATAGGTCGTTTTTCTTCGGATGTAGGATGAAGTCAGGTTCATGGGTGTGTGTTGTACTTGGACAAAAAAACTACTCTTTTCAAACTAACTTTCTACTTAACGTTGGTTTATCTTCCTTCTCCAAAATAAATGGGGAATTGAACTCGATATAGCACATACTTATGATAATACTGATGAAGAATGTAGGGTATGTTTGTGGGAAGTGTAAATAAACAGAAGTGCACTAGGGTATTCACCCTTCCTTTTATTCACCAATATATGTTTTTTACCATATTCTGCATTTTTTATTATTCCTATTTCAGATCTCATCTGGACCTCTACTAGGCCAAGTATTGATTGAACAGTCTGAAAATAATTTCAACCCAGTTGCCTCTTTCACCCAGACGGATGTAAATAATGGGAAAATATTTTATCAACATTTGAAGATCTCCAGAGGGCCAAAGGCCAGCGATTTCATACGACTCACTGCTCACTCGCGGTAAGCCTCATAAAATACTACCTAACAGTAATAATGATCAATGGTTATGATACGCAATGTGTGGAAGGTAGATTAAAATACCATAAAGCACCATCAGCAAAGATTCATTAGCAAGCGAAACACATTCCATTCTGTAAAATTTATCGATGTAGATGAGGAATATTAATTACCTACATCCTGCATATCTAGGTTGCAGACGGTAATTGTCTTTTGAACAAACAGAAAATAAACCAACATGAGCCATGTTTCAGATTTGCCAATTTAAAGTTGATATAATTTGTAATTAGTAGACAATAAACTGTTACAAAACCAAAAACAACTTACAAAACTACTTCAAATTTCAACTGTAATTATTTGAAGTTAAATGTATACACAACGCATTGCAAAAAGGTTTTTTTAAATCTGTTTTTGATAATTGGTTATGACACCAATAGAAAATACTGACTCACTGAATTCACATATGTTTGAATGGAGTTGGTGAATTTATGCATAAAAGATGCTATTAGTCACCTCAATTATTTTTTTAAACGTTTGTCTGTAGGGAAGATACGCAATTTTTCTCGTTGAATAAACAAAAAAATCAAAGCTTGCAAATATTTTATGGGTAGTCAAAAATTTTTGCAATATTTTATACATCAATAATCTAAATTCATCATAAGGATCACATTATATATGCATGATGTTTTTCATCTAATGTTGTGTAAGGTTTGCCTTTGATGTTACAGTAAGCAGATCGTTTACAAGTGTATACTTTGCATTTGGAAAATATTACATAACACTCCATCCATTTACGTAACCTTTAGATAGGTGAACAACTTACAAAAGGTTGCAAGGTCACAGTCAAATTCAAATTATATTTCACTTTTTTCAATGGGTCTAAGTTTTGCTTCTGAAACGCAATTACATACGAACACATAGGCCATATGATTCAATTAATTCTTTGAATGAAATCTAAATTAAATGTTTAGCGAAAAAATGATTATGGCATTAATCTCATTTGTTGCACAAAGTGTGACATCTTTAGCTCCTCACATACCTGTAACTGAACGACATGGTATTTTGTTAAGCAAAATAAAATAGTAAATTTGTCTAAAAATGTGAGTACTTGGTTCCTCGTAATTTCCGGATGATCTTTGGAGCATTCATTTCATACATTTCTGCATATGTTTATCTGTACTTACTCAATATAGGAAAGTTCTCTCGTTTCATAGTACATTTTTACGATTTCAAAGGAAGAAAGTGAAAAGGAAAAATGTCTTTGTAGATTGGATGAGACCCGGATTCAAATAAACGCAGAAAAAAAAAAACATTCTTTATTCACGATAAAGTTGAACTACCATATATTCTCGCATCGTTCATTTCGGGAATCGAATAGTATATAAATTCATGTATAGATCTATAAAAAACACAATCATATGCATCTTCTATATATATGTATGTATCTCCAATTTCTCTGCCATTGCCAACTCCTCATTTAACATACATATAGTAAAACTGTAATGGGCGAGAAAGTGCGAGGTATTGAAAAGGAGGAACGACGGGGCAGTTAAAGTACACTTGAAATAGTATGAGTAAAGGACTAAAAAGCAGACATGGCATGATAAGTGCGTACTAGAAAAAGGAAGAGAAATTCCATTCCTCTTTTGTTCCTTGGACAATTTTCTCTTGTACACACACACATACATTCATACAAGCGATATGATCACCACATCTCATCTTTCGTTTTTCCTCACTTATGTTGTTATTCCGAAATTATTGTAGAAAGAAAGTGAGACTGGAGAAGTGGAAGACAAACAAAAAGGTTGAAAACGGTTTTTTCTCTCAGACAAAATACCCACCCACACCGTGAAGAAAGACTTGTATGTATTACATAGAGTATATAGTAGTCCTTTTTACATGGAAAAGGTGTCTGATACAAGCATATCAATAGAATTGTATAAAAGGAAGGTCATCTCATAACCCATAAATGATAATAGGACTGAAATTTATGTAAGGAAATGGCAGAATATTGCTGGGACGTAAATTGTTCCAAGTGTCAAACATATTTTATATCCTTTGCGGTTGGTCGTTGAACCTCTCATCGCTCCATTTTGCAATTGGACAAGCCAGCTGGTGCAAAAGCGTGAGACACAAGAAGAAATGTTCTCTGAATGTTGCCGATTTGGGTGGATGTGTACACTGCTGATAGCTCTTTTAGATTCATGTATGCATATGTAAGACGTGTAGTATGTGTAGTACTTTCTCCAACTTTCTCTTTCTGAATATGTTTTTCTAGTTTGGATGGGTGAAGAAATGAGTGCCCATTTTGTTGGACATCTTACATGTTTATATATTCATTCATACAGAAGAAGCTGCAATACAACCATACCATTTGACACCACCAGTGCGATAGACAGACGGACACACTATAAGTTTTCATTTGTGCATTAGCGTTTTTTCTTCTTCTCTGTTTGAATGTTTTTATCCCATATTGCGTGCTTCGAATCACGAGCTGTCATTTTGTCGCCGTTGTTCAAGCCTCCTCTCTCTCGAAATGCTTATTCACATCAATTCCTTCATTCATTCTTCTTATGTCCATTTTATTTCAGATTGAGATAGTATTTTTTACTGATATTGCTCTATCTTGCGTGCATACAATATTATTAAGAAATGGAAGAAGAATCTGTAGTGGATTCACCACCACAAACACAAGAGATGAAATGGGATGGAAAAAAATATTGGATTTTCTCGAGGCGAAATTGAGACATGACCACGGTGACCATTAGAGCAACTTGATGATGGCAAATGGACAGTAAAATTTGTATCCTGTACTTAGGGTTAGTGACTCCTCTGGAGTGTGGCATAACACGCACTAAAATGTCCACTAAAGAATGTCACAAAAAAAACAAAAATGTATGTGCCCACATGCATGGAGTTTTCGGACACTAACATTTTTTCATTCTTGAGATGCGTGCCCGCTTGGGCATTGGTGGCTCGGAACAAGCTATAATCCATCACACTCTTTTTTTGTCATCGTCTACGAGAAATAAGCAGTTGGCAACCAGTTTAGCTAAACACTAGCCAAAATGAATAGTTTCGTTCCACATAAACACTCGCACACATTGTTAGAATCTCAGTGTATCAATCGTGCTTTGGAATCAAGAGTGCCATAAATAACTATAAGCTTTATCGGAAGTAATATGCTTGACTCAACATTAGGAAATGGATAAATACTCATGTCTGATGGGAATTTGATTGAGATTTGGCACTTTTTTCTATCTTTTTTTTGTATGCTCATCCCGGTCGTGTTTTGTACTGTGGACTGTTTGGTGTGACCGCTCCCGCTTTTATTCTGGCTTTTGGAATCCGGACGACCCAGATTTGCCGAGGCTTTGACAAATATCAGCGTGGAAATAGATATTTCTGTCAGTGGAGCTGCCCTAGGGGGACTTCAACGGTATGTCTCCATTCAGGGACTTACAGTCAAGGAAGGAGGCCATGTGCCCATCACCTCACACAATATCAACTTCTCCGCTGTGACCGACTTCATCAGCATGCATCACCGAGGTAAGCTATAAGATGTGCTTAAAAAGAAATAGCTAGAAGTATTTGAAACATGTTTCCTGTCCTAACATCAACATCTTTGCTTCCCTCCTTTTCATCAGTTCGTTTGCACTCAACATTTTCTTGTCTATTTTTGTCTCAACCTTTTATCAGCTTTGTTTTCGTTCCGAAGAAAGTGCAGAAAAGCAAGACAACCAGCATTTTCAAAGAACAAAGTGTGTCAGAGAAAGTGTTGATGCATACCTGGGATAAAATGAATGACACACTGTTTAGCACATGACATGTGTATTTCTACAGCTTGTAACGGCTTGTTGACTTTCCAAGTGAAAGCTTGATTGATAAGATAAATAGCGAAATGAATAGAGCAACATACAATATCTTAAACATATGAAAACAAAGGATGCACAAAATGTGCAGTTTTGCGCATATAATTTTATTTTGCAGGCTGAACAGATGCATCGGAAGTAAGTTTAGAAAAGCGTAACATAACAAACATTTTTACTTTCTTTTACTAGCTTCAGGAAAACATTTCAAACAGAAATACCTTATGGGTTTGCTGTTGGGGAAAATAAACTTTCTCTATTGTTTCACCATTTCACTCAGTCAAACTGGTTGTTGTGAATGTTTAAAATGTTCATGATGACACGTATTTTGAAATACTGAGACAAGTAAACTTATAAAAATTCACATGTTGGCAAATCAACTTTTAAGCATTTCAAAACTAGTCATTTTCTACCTATTTACATTGGGGACTGATAATATGGTACAAAGAGCAGCTATTTAAAATTCTAAACCCGTGACGACATTTTATGCTCCATTGACTTGCATCCAACTTTCACAAAATTTTTATCAGTCCGAGGCTATTACAAAATTATTTCACTTGATAAACCGTTTTATCCTATAATTTTGAAGAGATTTGCATGAAATGATAGTCAGTATTGTACCAAACATGCATACAAATGAGATTGAGAAATAAACATCGAAAACCTACAAAAAGCAGCAGACTGGCAAATCATGAGTGAGAATGTGTACCTATGTGTAGTTATTATGAAGCACTCAGCCAAACAAAATTTACAGAAAAATGTCCCACTGGATGGGCGTTTTTGCGTTTAGTGACGGATAAAAAGGGTTTCAAACGCACTAAAACTTATATTTTTCGTACCCAAAGATCTGAAATGCCTAGCTGTGCCAAAAATATCGATATAAATGGTTGATATATATATGTATACACTCGAGTAGACGTAGAGGCGGTAAGTTGTGTCATATGCCATCTCTGCAGACTTTAATATTCTTAGAGCAAAATCCTTAGAAAGGTCAGAATGAGACCAATTACGGTGATACACTAAAAAACTTTGAGTCTATACTGTTCCTCCGTGTGCGTTGCTTTTGATGTCATTTCCTTTCTACTCATTCTATCGCAAATGCAGAGGCGTAAAAGCTTAAGGAAGGAGGAAAAATGAGAGAGTTGTAGAGAAAAAGGAGAAAGTGGGAGAGAAAGCTATAAGAAGGAATGGAAAAAAGATTGATGAACTTGAGAAGTTCCATAAAAAGTGCTGATTGCTGCTAGAAAGTAAAGAAGTGGTGTGTTGCTTTCTCTCTCTTTCTACTCGTCGAGGATTTACTTCTTTCCTTTTTATTACATTAGAATTAGATGAGGATGATGATATTAGTATACATTAGTGGAAGGTGCACAGTAATGCACACACACATATGCTGTTGGGATGAGGTCAAAACACTCAAAAGTTATAGTCTGTTGACTGTGGTGTGTGTGTACACTAGTCGGCATAAAAAACTTTCATCTTTAACTATTTGCTTATATGTAGGCTCACGTTGAAAAAACTAACTTGCTAATCTGTCAATTTCAAGTAATTTACCATTCACTGCACTTTTCGAAGAGAAAGCTAAGAAAAAGAGAGAAAACAAGCCAACTAACCTAGTAAAAGCTTGTAATTTACTGGAGTGCGTGGATCCTTTGGAAAGAGAACGAAACAGTGAATTATGTAGTGGAAAAAGAGAAGGAAAGTAAGTTAAGATGGATAACTTTCCTCAGAGCGCCATGGTCATATCCTCTACTACCCCACTAAAACATTACACGGTAAAAGGCAGTTATGGAACAATTTTTTTTTGTAATAATGATCAGCAAGAATCTTGCGTAATAAATCACAACAATTTGCCAATATATGACTTATAATTGTACTTACACGAGTAATCATTGTCTGTATTGACAAGAAGCAGACGTTTTTGTGTATGGTGAAGTGCTTTTTCAGATTTATCGGTTGGCTGGTTATGCTGATCTGCTCATAACTTTTTGTTGTGTAATCTACAGACAATTGTGCTCTTTGAAACGTTAAATTACTTTAGATAATGAGCTACTCATATGAAACATATAATTATCATAATCTATTTATAAGATCAAAGCAATGGCATTATATTTTTTGGTGGTGGGATGTGTAGGCCAGACAAATTTTATCTTTGGAAAAGCTCAGCACTATTTTTATGAATTATTGACGTCTGCTTCGACTTTTAGGAAACCCAAAAAATGATTCATTCCAATTGCCACAATTTCGATATTCTGTACCTATTCATATGTGAATTGAATTACTTTTTATTAGCTTGATGATATTATTGAGTATGTACTCGCAAAATTGTTTGCATCCATATTTTTTGTACAAAATTGTTCACCATATTACATTTGCATTAGCTTTCTCTGTATTCATTTTTGCCATAATGATCCTCCTCAAATGTTGGTATTGCGCTAATTAAAGTAGAATACTTTGTTTACCTTTTGCTTTCCACTGCACTAACAACCACCAAACTTTCTCTTGTTTGTGTATATATACTTGTTCGATATTTCTATATATTTGCCTTCTCTTTCTTTCAGGAAATATATGGAAGGGAGGTCAACCGACTTTGCGATTATTAGTAGCGGACGTGCCTAAACATGGTTGGTTGAGCGAATCGGACGAGCGGAGGCTGAGACCAGGAGCAGAGATTTCGCCATCACTCCTCTCAAGTGGCACTCAACTAAAATATGTTCACGATGATTCCGAGACAACTTCAGACCAAGTGGGCTTTTCCCTTTGGCTTTGGACGATGACAACAACTAGCAGCTCAACGACATCAATAGTATCAACAAATAACGTTACCTTCCTGACAGCCTCATCATCAGCAGAGGATGGATGGGCTACTACTGGCGACGCATTCACAGAGACTTCCACGTGGCTTCTTAACATCACGCTCCCTGTTCACATCATCCCAATCAATGATCAACCCTTCCAAGTCGCTACTCCGAAAATGCCAATTGCAGCCGTGGTTCAGGTAATAAGAAAAAGAAACAACTTTCACTCACTCCCCGTAATCCTTTTCATCATTATTGTGTTTCCTTTCGGAGACGACGAGAAAGGAGATGACAATCAGTATAAATTCATCAAGCAGCATTACACATATACCCTCCTTTACATACCTATTTCAAGTGCTCCCATGTGCATGTATGTATATGGACACTTGACTGATATCTATTGTGCGTGACTTTCGAATTTGACGCAGATTCTTACATAAGTACTTAAAAAACTCATAAAGTGGATAGATAAATTCCAACTTTTGCTTTCGCCTTTTTCAGGAGCACTGGAGAAAGCTGACAAGAAATGACTTGCTGACGACAGATCCTGATACTCCTCCTGCTCACATTGTCTATGACGTGCTGAAAATTTCACACGGACGCTTTGTCCTCTTGTCTGACCCTTC
>JAQIXX010001125.1:0-38710 GCA_034700605.1 Willowsia nigromaculata
TAATTTGCTTATTTTGTTTGCAAATAGCGTAAAGATTGGCGAAAAATTGTCCTACTATGTCATATTTTGCGGAATTTTCAAGCAAATAGTGTTAAAATTCGCGAAAATTTGTCCTATTTTATGTCCTATTTTGCCGATTTTTCGTGCATATTTGCATGCATATTTTCTCAATTTTCTTGCATTTTTCCTCGTTCTCTGATCATCACCATCACTACCACCACTTTAGTTACTTGTATAATAAGTATTAGTATTGGAACAACTTTAACAACATGACTCTCTCTCTCTCTCCTTCCCACTCCGTTTTCTTCTGGGCTTCCTCAAAAACAATCTTCTTCTTCGTCATCCGACTCTTTTCTCTTCTACACTTTCTTATTATTACTCCTTCCTTTTTCTTCACTAGCGCAGAGCTTTTGTTGTGCAAAACTTTTATGTAGAATGTAGAGGCATGCCCACTACTTCCATCATTGCATAAAATGTTTTTTGTCATGCATGCTTTTCTCTCTCCTTGTTACACTTTGCTATGCATAAATGACACGGTGATATTATTATGACCCTTTGGAGTATTCATTCTTCTTTAAATTCTCTCTAGTTGAAGCTATATGAGGACGTCAAAAAACATAATGGAAAGAAAGCAGGAGTCGTCAACGACATGAGAAAAGTCTGTGTGTATGCATCGATGGACAAATGGTTAGATGGATGGATGGATGGGTAAGAGGAGGAGAAGAGTTCGCGATTCGCAGTACTTTTTTCTCCTTTCATTGTTCCTTTTTCTCTGTCTCAACTTCTCCTCTGTGCAATACCTAGAAATTCATGCATTCTCTCTGGCTAACTGGCATCCTTTTGTAAAAGTCACGGAGGAGGATTTTTTACTACTACCACTTCTTCTACAACTTCTACACAATCATATTATCTTTGCTCAGTTGCTCTTCTCTGAGTTTTCGAGAGAGAAACGACGAGGTTGACGATCATCATCATCATCATCCAATGCTGTGTGCACTCGGTACTGCACTGCTTAAATGTCTACTACGTATAGAGAAGCTATATACCATGTAAAAACCAGCTTTGACTCTACTACCATGAAAAAAAAATCAAGTGGTAATAGTATTGGCAGTAGTGGTATCTAGTATTAGCCAGTTTTGGTCCGTTTTCTTTCATAATATGATGTTTTTTTTTGTGTGAGTGTATGTGTGTGTGTGCAAATGTGTGAGTCACATTTTTATCCTCAGTCTATACCATACCACTACTACTACTATGCGGCTGTAATTTTCTTTTTGTACTACTCGTATTACTCTTTTTTAGTAGTTTTAATGTATCTCTGGTATTAAAAAAGTCCCTTGGCTTTTGCCATAATATCTTGATGATCCCATATCACCTCCACACACCATGCAATGCACACTCACACACTTGTCCTCCTAGAGAGGGAGAGAGGGGAAAAGGCAAGTGAAGTGCATAAACCATAATTATTACTTTTTATCCTTTTATTCTATAGAAATGAGAGAAACAAAAAATGGAAGGGTTTTTTGAGCAGGAGAGAATCGAGAATCAACCGCTGCTGAACACCATACATACCACACCAGAGACCAGACCACCATTCATAATACAAGGGGAACACAATGAGAAGAAATTGTGCGATACAAATGATAAAGTAGAGGAGACACTGGGAGTCTGTAGCAGCACAACCAGAGAGATGAGATCACAGTTTCGCAGCCATCATTTGTCTCATCGTCTTCTTCATCGCAAAAAGTCAGAAGTATCGCAATCCCATAGTACCCGTGTCATTATGCTGTATGCTCAACCAGTTGGAAATTCGATGCTCCCAGCGAATCGTCATCATCGTCATCCTCGTACTTTTTTTTCTGCGTGCATGCCATGGACAGATTAGAAAATTATGAGGACGACAACGACATCAAGTATTAAGAGGCTCAGGAGAAGTAGCAGTAGCATTAGTTTTTTTGGTTCTTGTTTACTGATGCGTGATGCTGAATTTGCTGCTCAAAGTCATTCGAAGAGACTTAACATGTTTTTAATGTAAAAGAATAAAAAAAAACAAAAACTAGTGGAAGACCAGACCAAAAAGGGGTTTCTTTTTATGCCGAAAATCACACCCAGTAATCAAGCATTGTTGTGGTGCTACTGATATATGTGGTGTTGGCAGAGTATACAGGCTACATGCAGTGAGTTCGTGGATCACATTAATGCAATATTCCACTGACATGCAATGAACAACAAAAACAAGGGCATAAGCAGATTTTTTTCAACGCCGGAGGAAGAAACATGCAAAAAGGTAAAAGGGTTCACCTTTGTCTTCTTATCAGATTTCCTCCGCGTTTGTTTGTAGCATGGCCATGATGGCGGTATCCTGAAAGATGATTTTTTTCGCTTCTGATTTCATTGTCAAAAAGCAAGGAGGAGAGCAGTGCAGCACAAGTGCTGTTGAAAAAATAAGAGGATGTAATGTGGAGTAGGTGCTCCAAACACGGTAAAAGTCTCTGTGTGCAATGTGCGCGTAAAAGGCGAAATGGTGTTTCAACTTTTGTGTGTGCAGAAAATTGTGTGCAGTCAGCAGCAACAGCAGGAGTGCACCAGCGTATAAAATGTTATGTTAATAATAATGTTATAAAAATGTATGTACCTCCACAATGTAATGATAAGTAGGCATAATCATGTTTTGTATTTTTTTCAAAGAATGAATGTCAAACGTGTGGGCAGAATGTGCTCATTAAAGGTGCATAAAGAAGGACTTGGTGGTGGTGTGGTGTGGTGTGACGTGATGTGATGGGGACAACAACGGATGATCTGAAGGACATCGTCATCATCATCATCATCATGGCATCACACATAATATTATGTACATGTAGAGTGTAATGTAATATTACGCATATCATTATGCACTTGTATTCAGATTTACATATGATTTTAATACTTCCATTATGACAAATCCTGCGAAAAGGTCTGAAGTTAGAGAAGTGGCATGTCTGATGTTATATACGCAAACAACGGTAATGGTCATAAATAGTACTCTTTCTGTTTATAGTACATTTACTATGCATTTGAGAAACTCACATGCGAGAGATGATATTGCATACAAATTCTACTATAAGATTGTTTTTTCGCACATATCGAAAACTGGGAGACAGGGAAACAAGCAGATGGATTGGATTGACTGCTGTTGTTTGTTTGATATCTAATGTATGGAATAAATGAAGATAACATTGTTTTCTATCGTCATCATCATCTCTGGTGATGGCGTTGACGGTGGCATGGAATCGCAGTGTGATGTTTGCTGTGATCATGACGGTGATCATATGTGTTCTTGTCAGTTGGCATTTAGCATGCCTCCATGAGCAATGCTGATTAGAGATTTGTGTCCATGAAACGATATGCTCTTTACTAATCGTAAGTTTTTTTCTTCTCTCCTTTCTGTTTAGCCTCCCAGTTAGTTGGTCAGAATCGGAATAATCCAGTAGCAGGCGCAGCATCAGCAGTGAACGCTGTTAGAATGGATGATGATAAGTGGCATGAACAAAAAAAAATATATTGAATAATAATATGAATAGAAAAATAATAGTGAGTGTAGTAATAATATATGACTGTATGCAACATTCCCATTCTATTTACCACTACAAAAGAGTTTGCTCAATCAAAGCAACTTCTATAAATGGACGTGGTGGTGGCTGTGGCTCGTTTGCTTACATTTTTGCGATGATCCGTTTTTTCATTAGCCATTGTATATACCTAAGTAATAAAGTAATAATAATGGCCATGCTGCTGGTGGTCGTGGAGTTTGCAGTTGTTGGTAGTAGCAGGAGTTTCTACCACCAGTAGTCATAGTAAAACAGCAAGTTTGCTTCTCGGGAGCATTGAAACGGCATATTTCCTCTTTGAATGTGAATTGTGAATGCGAAACAGTGCCTGTCTCTCATTCTCCTTGTTCATCACTCAACTTGCATTTAGCACCAGACCACCACCACACCACAGAAA
This sequence comes from Willowsia nigromaculata, assembly GCA_034700605.1. Taxonomy (NCBI): domain Eukaryota; kingdom Metazoa; phylum Arthropoda; class Collembola; order Entomobryomorpha; family Entomobryidae; genus Willowsia; species Willowsia nigromaculata. The sequence continues at coordinate 3,982 of JAQIXX010001125.1, forward strand.
AATAAATATCCCATTTATTTTCTACTAAAATCTGTATAAATATGTATAATAATATACACATTATGTAGTGCTAATATTCATCGTACGAAAATAGAACAGCAGAAGGGAATACCTGCATTATGAATGATTTGCGTATTTACCTGTGTGTGTAATATATTTCGCCATAATGATAACATCTCTTTTGAACCAGAGTTTGCTCTATATAGAGAGAAAATGTAGAAAAGAACGGAACGAAATGTGTAAAAAAACGTAAAGAACACAATAACGTATGGGGATTGTAAGCAAAAATACTTGGTACACCTTGCATCATGGATATAAGTTATATAAACATAATATTATGCTATTGTTCAACAACAGCCACGGCATCATAAGAATATTATTATTATTAGAGATGGAAAAACAACCATTTTTCAAGATACTCTACCGACTTACACAACAACAAAAAGCTTATGAACATGATCACAGGCTATTTTTTCAATTATGGTAACCGGAGAGCTTGGATTCGCATAATATGTAGTACACAGACAAAAACTTTAATATCGTTCTTACATACGTCCATTTACTTGTGTGCAAAAAACTATAGCTGCATGAAAGAAACCTCTACCTTTCTCTCTGGTTGGCGCTCTCACTCATTTTATTCCCTGTGATCTTACCTGTTCTCCGGTATTAGAACAATGCATACTACACACACGTTCGTATGAATGCACATACTTGAGTATTTGCACAGGGATCTTTTGTCTTCTTCCATTGTTCCAAAAGATAAAGAAGGTGATTTTTTCCTGTGTTTTCGCTCACTCAACACCACCGAGTCAGTTCTCTTCCATCATCGTCATTTTTTATCAGCATCAACATCATCATCATCATCATCCTGTCTACTACATTGCCTATAATATATGCTCTATGCTTTTGCAGTTGATCCTCGTTTTTCACTGAAAAATATTTTGTACAGACAAAAAGCTGAAAAGAGAGTGATCCTCTTCAATCCCTTATTTAAGTTAACTTCTCATTCGCTCACTGTCTTTTTTTTCCGTTCTCTCTTGTTTGCTTGAGTGACCGTAGAAAGAGCATAAAAAACGGAAGGGGTTTGTCTTTTCATACATGTCAAAAGACTTTTTTTAGTGCAGCAAAAGAAAAAAGAAGCTACTGGTAGAGTGCCACTATTATTTCAGCTTTTGTTAGTCTAGACTTTATTGTTGCAAAAATTGTCAGAGAAAAATATAGTCCATGCTTATATCAAGTTTTTGTAATGGATCGACTGTTCTGCTACGTAATCCACATAACATATTTAAAAAACTGAACGTCAGAACAAGCATATGTCCTTCTTTTTTTGTTATTGTCGTCAGTCACTTGTTCTTCGTTCTTCCACTCTAAAATGTAGAGACAGGTATAAAGAATGTCTTGGTTGCACTTGTTATTATGCATTATGACATGACATAATGGAATAATACAGAAAGGGAGGCTTAAGTCAAGCCCATGAATGGAATGCATAATTGTTCCATTACATTTTTTAAAAGAAATGAGACAAGAGAAAGAGGACAAGTTATGCTGTGTAGTATTTAAGCATTGCTCTTTCATTGTCATTATTACTATGGTTGTTGTTGTTTTTGGGAGGAGAACAAAAATGGGGTAGATGGCGAAATTTTTTTTACAGTGCAGTGCAGAAGAAGACGAGTGGCAACATCAATACTTTTTTTTCTATTATTTTAGCTAATACCTAATAATGAGAAGGGGATGGTTGAGTTGAAGGATGAATGAAGATTTTTTTTATGACAGCTTCCTGTCTATTTTTACATTTTCATCGCAAAAAAATTCACGGTTGAAGGATAAAGAATACACATTTATGTGAGTTATGTGTGCAGAGACTTATATATTGGCTTTGAAAGAACGGATGTAGAAGAGTAAAGATCTATGACGAAAAGTTCACAACCACTTGGGTGTCAATTGACACACACACCTATACTCAAAGCAGGAAACAGAGCCTTCATCAGCATACTCAAAAATAAAGTATTTTAAAGAACGACTTTACAGATATATTTTTCATCATTGAAAAAAGTATCGAGATGGAAAACGGAAGCGCATACGGTTTTGCATTTAAGAACTACTATTTGTGCTCCACACACCTTTCCAAAATGAAGCCGATTCATTTCTGCTTGTGAAGGCGAGGAAAACGAAGTTTTAATATTTTGTTTGGCAATGTTATCACAGCACTATTTCATGTCATTATGCATATTACATTAAATATTTAGTATCATATCATCCATTATTTAAAGTAGATAGATGGACACATCCATAATATCTACGTTTTTATAGACAACGCGAGGATGACACACAGAGAGAGAAGTTAACGCATTCGATTCGTTGCGTACATATTTTGTTTACTCATATCTTCCTCAATTCCTCTTTGGGATTACATAATGCGAAAAAAGAGGCACTCTTTCTGTTTTACTGGCTTCTTCTTCTTCCTCTTTTGTTGACTACTGCCATTTTTACACTCCTTCTTACGCCATTCCACTTGGCAGTTGGATCCGAATTTTGCACGCTTTTTTTCTTTTTGTGTTTGCTCCGTGCCAAAATAATATGGGATAATAATAATATGTATGTAGGTACTCACATTGCACGCTTTTTATGCCTGCTCGCGAAAGAGAGAGAAAAAAACTCTGCGTTGAAAACTCTGGGCTTACCTTCCCTTTCGGTTGGACATGGATAACAGGGAAGTACTACCGACTTTCGACAAAGTATTCAATTTTTTCGAGTAACGTAAGAGGCTATTAAAAATGCACATTTCTTTTCGCTTTTGCTCTCATCTCCTCCCAACTATATAAGTATTGTGTGTAATAAAGCATAATATACCTGGCTTTTACACAACCAGAAGGAGAAGTGTATAATGAGTAATGATGATATGCATCTTAAGAGACACTGTGTAGATTTAGTGTCTATGGCTCTCGTTTTAGACTGAGTAGTTTCATAATAAAAAATAAAAATATTAATGATGATGGGAAAACGTGGTAGAATGTCTTGAGTTTATGAATACTTTCCTACTTCTATTGCCACAGCATGTTTTAATAGATAAGTGATACATCCCAATTTTAGGTTTCTGGCGACCTCTCATCACGAGTCATGACTTTTGCTATAATAAGCGAGATGCAAGAATAGAAGTAGCAGCTAAAAAAGACATTTCGTGTTTGATACGAATTTTAATTTTTTCCCACTTTTGTTGATGCTTGGTTTCTAGCCATTCTACATTGTACTGTGCACAAGGAAATAATGTTATGCGAGGAGATTCGTTACCAAGTTTTGATTGTTTTCGTCTGTGGATTACACGCTATTAGTTTAGTGATCACTAAGAGTATCACTAACATAATTATTGAGTTTACAGATGCTGTCTATGTCTGTCTTCTAAATTTGTTCGATTGCACTAGCTTGAAATAAAAAAAGTAGCGGAGCTCTTTTAGCGTCAATTTTTTACTTCGCTTGCTCACCATTTCTTCTTTAATGTCTTCTACAAAAAAAATAAATTATGTGAAAGTATGCATGCACATTGCGCACACCACTCATTCATATCATCATCTACAGATTATTACTGGTTTCCTTGAGATCTATCTCTCTCTGCAATAATCCAAGCGCGCTCTGACTTTTAGCTGCTGACATGATGACACATGATTTTTCAATGTGTCGTGTTGCGTGTCTGAGGGAAAACGTCCTCTACACATAATCTGCAGACTTGTTCTGTATTATATTCTAAATAGATTAGGGAAAAAATGTTTGAGTGAGGGCGCAAAGAGGGAAAGAGACAGACACGAACAGATAATCCATTTTTCTTCATCGGCACTCTTGTTCACACAGAATCCCCATTTATTTACAATTCAAAAGTCACAGTCCATAATACTCTCTGTCATCTCTCTGTAGGGTTAAGATTTTTATTCTACATTGAATGTACAACAAGACACGTTATTTAACTTTTTTTTTTGTATGGCGAGCAGCGGCATTCATCATTTCAATTTTTTATATAACAATGCATTACTCAGATTATCTGAAATGATATCATTTGCCTAAGAGGCAATGGATAAAGAAAGATGAAGACAGAGAGAGGAGAGAGGGGACAAAGACAGATTTCGCACGACGCGATATGACAGATTGGAAAGGTAAGCTAAAGCATGACAGCCTCAGCTTCGAAATGTTGACGAAGAAATATTCGATTCTTTTGTTAAGAAAGAAAATCAGCACTGGTCTCCTGCTACAATAAACACAAGAGCAAGAAAGAGCGAATGCCGCTGATACGCTGTTGTCATTGAAAAAAGAGAAATGAATGAATGGTTTGCTCGTTCATTTGACATGAATGAAATCAAAATGATCAAATCATATCAGCATCAGCGAGTGAATTAGGTTAAATCTTTGTATAAATATCATTACCATCATGATGGACGTTGTCCCTCTCGCTCTGAGGTTGAAATAAAGAGTTAGAGCTAGAGAGATAAATTTCCTCTACTTGTCTGGCTGCTAATTAAAGTGGAAATTTCTAAAACGTAATTTATATTACCGATCCAAACTCCAAAGACTGACAAGTCGTCATCATAGAGTCATCTGTAGTTAACCTAGTGATTCCTCTGAAAAATTGAGGTTTCGCTATATCGCCTGTTTTGTCTTCTCGTAAAAGCAATTAAGCCACTCCGATTATAGCGGGGTAAGTACTAACATTACTTGTTTCTCTTAGAAACGCCAAAAATCGTTAAGGAGATTGATTCTCTTTCTCATTTCTTTCTGCTCGCGTCCGTTATCATCATCACTGATAATTTCTTCTTTTTGCAGGATCTGACCTCATTTTTGATCATGAATATTATACACTGCCTGATACACAGTTTTGTTGAAGTTGCTATATTGCCATGTTTCTTTGTCTCCCTTCGGTTCGTATACAATCTTCTTTGCTTTTTACTAACCTTCACAATTTCACGCAATTGACTAAAGTCCGATAAATAAAAAAGAGTAAGACGAAGAAGAAAAGAATACTCGCAAATAAATTTTGCGATACTGATACCTATATAGTATGATTCTTTTCCTGACTGACATCCATTCAAGTTAACTGGTTTAATCGACCATTTATCATGTGTCATGTGTATTTTTACAACATTTCAATCTACCAAACAGATTACAATGATCGGTCTGTTGTGCAGTCTGTTAGCTGTATCCTCCCTACCTATTTTTTATCCTTTGTTGCTTTATTTTCTTCTTCTGCATATTGCTTATTTCACTCCACTACTTGTGTACACGCAAAAAGCCTATATTTTACTTTTTTATGATATGCATTGCATAATACATCTATATTTATACTTTTCATTCTACATTCATCAGAAAATATCTTGAATCCGATACATGTTGTTACAGCAGTATGTATTGAAATGGCCTCTGTATTTATCGTTTCGTCTCCTCCTCTTCATCCTCCACCACCGCTGGATACAGAGGTGGATGAACACATTCTTATTGAAATCTCTTGTTTGTTTTTTTAAGAAAAGCAATTTTATGTATTTGATTTCTTTGAGGGAAATGTTTGTTTTCTCTTGTCTGCTTCCTCTTTTCTTTTCCTAGTCGTCAGAAGATCGAGAGAAAGGATGAGTGAGTGAATTGTGAATAAATAATAAATGTATTCATCTATTTTTGTGACTATCCCCTACAACCGTGCCTCCTCCCCAAGAAAAAAAATACTTTGGAACAATAGCCTGCCCAACTTTTTTTTTATGATATTTCTTATTCTCGTGTTGCACTCACTCCATTGGAGGAATCAAACGGTTTTCTATGTCTCTCTGAAAAGATACATTTCATTTCAATCCACTTATTTCTCCCTTCACCATATTTTTTCCACTTTCTACTTTGCTCCTTTTTTCTCTGAAAAAAGGCTTTTACAAAAGCTTCTTCAAAGATTTTACCCCGTCTATTGTTGATGCCTTTCCAAAAAGTAAAAATAATACCGTTTTCGATATTCCCTCTGTGCATTGATATTACATGTCTATTTTTTTGCCCTGTTCACCTTCTCTCCAAAATATTTCCTCATTCACTCCTCCATCCTGTTCTACTATTACTCCTGCTTATGCTGCAGCATCAAAATACAAAAAATGCGGTTCATACGTGGAAACTTCAACAGCCCTTCATATTAACTTTTTCCGGTCATACAGGTGAGTATGATGATGAGTATCATGATTTCATATTGTTTTATTATTTTCATTCTTTTTGAACTGGATTCTAATTTTGATAAGGTATTACATGAGAAATGAGAGACAGAAGGAGGTATATAGTTAGGTAGGTAGCTAATACTTTATTCAAATATTTGATGAAATCATCCCTACGCCAGAAAAAAAACTATGTACACAGTTGACAAAGATACACAGTTTACCAATTTACACACACTTCTTTATATGGACATCTTTCCTCCATTCTGATGCCATTTTCACTTTAGCATCATCTCGTGCGACGTCACACCGTCACTTGCCTGTATTCTCACTCAAAAAAGCTATCATCGTATCCTATTTTCTAGAGTAAGTGCACCACCGTCGCGTATGCCTACTCTACGCATTACAAAAGTTCCATTGTAAAAATAGCACGTACATTTTGACACTCTGATGTCGTGTCATCATGATAGAGATGATTGCATTATAAGAAATGCCATAGAAGTAGGTAAATATCAACAAGAAAAAAACCCCCACATGACTTTGTTACATTTAGCGCAGAAAAGTTGGAAATGTCAAAAGGAAAATGGCGAGGTCTATATATAACATAATATATCATATCTACTATACCCATCTTCGTCTTGGTTTTCCCAATATCATCATTCAAGCCTTAAAAGTCTACACTCAGCGTTCATTTAAACTCACGTTTAAATTGTGTATCAACCCTTTTCACCTCTTCAGTACAATTCAAAATAAAAGTAGCTCATGTGAGTAGAAGAGAGTACAAATCAAACAGTGAAATGAACATCGTAAAAACTTCTATAGTTAACGAGTAAACAGGCACATCAGTTTTCTAAAAATCACATACTAACCTTTACGACTTGAGTAATCGGCAAAAATAAATAGTCACCTTTACCACACACATACAAGCTATATCTAATGATTGCATTCTTTCTCTCATTCCTCTTGTCTATATAGGTAGCCTAGCAACTCATCTATTCAGATTATCAGATCAAACTTGTACACCAATTTTTCAAATCCACTTGTTACATCCCAACAATCTCATCTTGTTTTTTTAATCTTCATTCTTCATCTATTGAATAACAATAATAATAAATTGAGTTTATACGGACGGATAACTGAGCAAATAATAATGTGATATACTTGCTGTTTTTTTATACCCCCTGCATACAAGTTCCACAACTTTATTACCACTCCGCTCTCTGCGTGTGTATTCAACGCTTCAAAAGAATATGACAAAAGCGTAACGAAAATATACATTAAAAATGTGCGAGAAAAGGTGAGGAGACCACACCGAGATGAACTCGTCAAGCAAAAAAAAAAAGAGGCAGGATCGTAAAAACCGACTAAACATTTATATTTTTTATGTAATAAAAAAACTGCTTTGCATTTATGTCAAGCCATATATATTTTCAGATAGTCTATACATTTTGGTGCGTAGAAACTTTTTTCATAGTGCCTCTGTCTACAATATCATGGGAGAGGAAAAGACGCTGTGAAAATTTACATATAAATTCCTTCCGTCTTCCCTTTCCTAAAAAAGCAATGTCAAAACTTTTTTTTCATGAGAACAACGATATACTACTCTGTAGTGTAACGTCATCATCAACAGCAACAACAGGAAAGTCAACAATGGAGGTATGAAAAGTAGGGAAAAGGATGCTATGGCTTGAACGTGTATAAACATCATAAGAATTTGCATATATACAAGTCATGTAAGCCTTCTTGTTTTTTTTTGTCATGAAGATCATCATATCATCCGCATCTTTTCTCCAAGGAAGGAAATGAGTATGAGCTTTAAAACAGCTAAAGGACTTGTAAGATAGGTGGGTAGGTGGAGAGGGGGAGAGACTAACAGCTTACTTCCTTACTGTCAACCTACCTACTTCCATCATCCGTGAAATGGATGATGAAATGAGTGCAACTTCAACAAACTCCACACAAAAGCTCATGTCATACCACCGGCAAAAGAGCAACGTTTTTTTTTCATGTCTGACGAGAAGAAAAGGGCATAATGAAAAAAAGTGAATGTAGATACATTACATTAACTTTATGCCCAAAAGTCCTGTTATAGCATGTACAAACATACATTTATGAATATTACACATGCCACTCTGACGCATGTAATTGCAGAGAAAAGGGAAATTCTCTTTATTAATATTAAGTAGTATACAAGCCAACATTATTATTATTATTACATTATCTCTTTATATCCGTCAAAAAGAAAACTTAATTCTTTCGAGGAAACTGCTGTCATGTGCTTATTTTCAGTTGCCTTCATGATCGCAACATATTCACTAGACATATTTCTGCTTCGTAATCCATGCAACATCATAATAATATATAGTACACAACTTAAATACCATTTTATACAATGACCATAATAATATTCATTGCGAAACAGAAACAAGTGTGTTGCCTTCTCAGCATATTTATTTTTCACCATCACCACCAACATATATACTAAGAAGAAAGAAGGATTCCTACTCTTCTGCTCCGCTGATGATGAGGACGAAAGACGACGAAGCTCCTTCTTCCCTATCAAATCCTTTTATCATTTCCCTGACTAACGATATATGCACAACCTCTTCTAATAACAATAATAATAACGCACACACAAACATGATATAAATGAATATAAGGGAAATAACAAGAAAGACAAAAAACACAGAGAAAAACGAATTTCAAGGAAAAAATAAGACGCACACACATTAAAGCTCTGACAATAGGTATACCTTTGCATATCATATAGGTATACAGAGATTTTATGTGTGTACACACAACTTATTTTTAAAGTTCACTCTAGTTCACATTTTTTCTCTGTTTGTACTCTACCGTCTTTTTTCGCATCTCTCTAATGATATAATACATAATGTTGTATTATATCATGTTATTTTGTTACTTTTGACTTGGCAAAAAAAGCAGTGAAAAAAGACGAGAATGGTGATGCCCGCAATATATCGCAAAAAAGGAGACGGAGATAGAAGATCATCAGTAACAAGAACGGGGAATGCGGTGTACACATATACCATCATGTCCGTCGTCCTTTTAACCATGCCATATAGGTAGAGATTATGTTAATTTATTTTCATACTTCTTTTCTCTTTAAATTAGAATAAAATGTAGGAATGGGTATTGTACATGTGTTTGTGTGTGAGTTTACATGATGTGAACTAAACCAAAAAAATGTATGATGGGGGTCGATATAAAATAATAATGAATGAAAACCTCATCTTTTCCTCCTGTTTTCTGCATAATGAAAGAGGATTCAATACTAATAGTAAGAATGGGAATCAAGAGAGGAGAATAACAGGAGAATACAAAGATGACGACTGCAATTACATGGGAGTTTTCTTCGTCGTCTCCTTTTCTCGCTCACTTTTCAATGCAAGATGAAAAGCCTTGTTCTGTGAAACACTAGGTTTCAACAACCTCTTCACTTCACTTGACGCGTGAGTCATGTCAAGAGGCTATTACGAAGGTTTAGGTAACCTAGGCATACACGTATGAAACTTTTAAATCATATATCATCCCTATTTTCTATACGGAGTAAAGTAGATAGACGGGGAAATAGAGGAAATAAAAAATGTATGATGGCGATTGCGACTAAGAAGGGCGGACGACGACTTTAAATGCGGACATGAAAAATCTTACATATCGAGGGAATATCACCCTCGGAGAAAAATGTTCTATCTTTGACCTTGGTTCAGGGAATCGGGATCAGGAAAGTTGTAAGAATTTTCATACAATACACAAGTAATATTCTAATTGCGCATAGTGCACACAAAGCACAGGTTTTAGATTAGATATTATGATTAGGTATTATTATTATTACCCGGTGTTTTATAAAAGTTGAGTTCACTACATGACAGAAAGACTGTTTTATGCCTACCTATTAATATTACATGTGTTGCTGATGTATGATGGTTTGTTGTGATTTGTGCTAAATAACGTCGAGTGTTTCAATGCTGAATAGGTGTACCACAGACTTTTAGCATGTTTTAGCACTAGTGTGCTACCGCCACCAGCGAGAACAAGCACAGCACGGAATACGACGGAGACTATTATTTTCCGTGTTGTTGTGTTTTTCCACTAATCTAAATACTTGTTAGTATTCCTTGAGGGAATAATTTATTATTATTTTTTTGAGGGAGAGAGCGAATACATTGCGTACAAGACATGTAGCAACATAAAATGCATTGTTGGATTGCAATGGCACGACAACTACAGTTGTAGTTGTTGTTGTTATTGCAGTAGTACAGGAAGTCAACTAATTAAAAGTAAGTGTAATGTGACATTAGTCATCACAAGAGAATAAAAATGATGATCATGATCATGATGACGACAGATTGGTGGTCGCATGTTCTTGCAGAAATAATAGGAATCCATGGTTCTATAAGTCGGTGTAACAGAGGTCTATTGTATTCTCTGCTTAATGAAGGAACAAGGATGATGAAAAAATGTTTTCGTTTAAGGTGGTAAAAGTGGTCGTCGTGATGATTATATTGAGCCTTTACACACAATAACATAACTGTATATCTTGTAAACATGTGCACTTTTGTCGTCCATTTTACCTATTAATTTACCAACTTTTGCAACAACTTTCTCGGTCGAGTTATTATTTCTTTCTTTTCTGCTCGAAGCAAGCACAAGTATATATTTTTTTATTCTCTTCAAAAATCCAACTGCTCAGAGATTCGTCACGAAGATCATTTCTACAAAAGGCTGTGGGGAATGTCGAATTAGAAAAAGTGGAGCACATTCTTCTCGACACACTCTTCTCTTCACATACTCACATCTCCACTAGATATGCTCTGTCAGCACAAATACTAGGGGAAAAGTGGAGGCACAAAGGTGAAGAAAATCATGAAAAACAATTCCATAGCCATTGGCATCCATGAAAGAAAAGAAGCAATTTTTTTGACACTCAGATGCGAGCAAGAGGGAAAAATGGATATTTGTAAAAAGCGTACAAGTGGATGATGGATAATAATGGATTTGCAGAAAAGCATGGTTTTTTTTCAGTCTACATGCGTGAACGTAATGTCAACAGAGGTCGAGGAAAAGAGCAAAGGAAAAAAATTGCACCATTTCGACAACAAGAGATATAGCTTTTATCCACAACAGCTTATATACGAAATGGAAGAGGGATACAGAAATAGAAGTAAAAAAATTCTTCATGATCATGCTTTTCGCTTAACTTATCTCTGCTTACACACACATACACACGCAAATATACACACTGATGGCGCTTCATGTTGTCGTCCTCATAGAAAGAGCAAAAACTGCTATTGTACGTGAGAGCAATAAAGTGAGCCATTTTACTTTGTTTGAGGAGACCGGCTTCATTCCCTCTTTTTTATCAATCCTTACAGTATTTTTGCTGCTCTCTCGGTCAAAAATCTTGCGCTTTAAGTGTGTCTATGATGTTTACTTGGGGTAATTATTAGTGGTACGGTTTCTCCATTAATGTGTGCATGCTACATTGCTTACATTTCATAGTCATGTTATGTGTGTAACGTGATATTTTGTAGTTTGGAATAAAGCACCAAATCCCAATATCACCACCACCACTTGTCTCGAACTTTAAGAAGAGGAGAGAAAAAATCGCAATAATAAATATTTATACGGCCTCTGTGTAACCTAGTCATTATGATGATTCGTATGACTCCCTATTCCTCTCCCTTCGCCTCTCTCTCTAAAATCCTTTTTCTCATTCCATTTTTCTCCTTGGTTGCGTTGTTGCGAGAGGAGAAAGAGAAGGAACATACTTAAAATATAATAGTAATGCTCCAAATCACGATTTCCCAATAATAATAATGGTAATATCGTATTAAGTTTCTTTCGTTTTTCTGGCCTACCATGCCACTAGGCGAAAACTGAAATCTAGTACTTGTAGCATCTACATACCCTCCTATTATTCAGTAGAGGTTTAAAAAAGAAAAGAGGCAGAATGAAAAGTATATATTTTTTATGGCGCTAGTAGAAGCCGAGAATGTTAGCCAGTTAGCCTCATGAGTTTGAATGAAGATGGTCGTGATGATGAGGATGATCATGATGATAATCATGACGACGACGCTGATAAAAAAGAGTTGTTTTGTTCTCTCTACTCTTGTACTATTCATACCAAAAGTCTGACTCATGATGATGGCGTTTTGGGAGAGTGTGCAGTACCGTTTTTTTCTCTTGGTGAGTTATAATGCTGTAATATGAATGCATTGTGTGGGAATAGGTAAAAACAGAGTAAAATGGAATGGCAGTCTGGTAGGGACGCAGCAGATAAGATTTTTTGTTTTGCCAAGAAGTGGCAGAATGTTGTTAATAGAGATGTATTATTTATAATAATGGTGTATGCTAAAAATATATTATTATGAATATGATAATATCACGACAGTCGTGTAGATATTATTAATACTGTGCTAAATGGCGGTATTGGCATGTGCCTGACCTACAATATAGGTGGTATATGGATGTGATGGATGCACATAAGAATTTCCTTTCCTTCCTGTAAAAATGGATTAAATTTGCATAGGTTATCATATAACTTGAATGCAGTATAATTTATTGACTGCTATGTAAGTAGGCAAACAAGCTTTACTTTGAAATATCCACTTAAATACTTTTCTGGTGACGGAAGAAAATGATTCGAAAATATAGATTGTGATGGAATTAATACTGAGGAAGGAATGGTGCAGAGAAAATAACGTTTTTTCTGACAAAATTGAGCATAAAAAAGGGACGATGAAAAAGAGTAATTTTAAATTGAGTGGAAGGCGTATTTTTCGCATAATGGAGCGACAAAACGAAGGAGCAGCAATAATGGTGAAGGGTGTAACCGTGAAAATTGAGGAGGTGATAAACTGTCTATGAATAAAGTGTGAGCAAAAATATAAGTAGGAAAAATTATTAAAAGTATGACCAAAGGATCTTGAAAATGTGATTTTCCAATTATTTTATTCTTTCAGTTTCTTTGATTTTTATATGAACCATTCCAATGAGAAAAACTGAACTTGCATGGGCTGTGGACTTCATAACAAGTCTAAAAAATCTAATTTAATATTGCTTTGTAGTACAACTTTATTACTCATTCATGACTTAATTACCATTTATACATTGTTATAATTTACATGAATGTTAATGACTGCATAAAATCTTTATTATCCATTAATTTTTGCAAATCAATACATTTGGATCTACGCCATGAAAATTTAGTACCACACATTGTTTAACAGATAGTCAAGACAAAAAGATTCAGTTCAACAGGATGACGCACAAGAACTTGACTTTAATTAGTCAAGGGCTATCCTTAAAAAAGTAGAATAAAACACATTGAAAAAGTCATCCTCTCTTTTATAAAAGTCACTACTCAATACCAGACATCTTTCAACACATCTTTTAAAAATTACCTACCTTGACATTTAGTGTAACTTGAAGCTAATTCATTACACCTTATAAAGCAAAACTCTAAAACCCTTGTCTCTCCCCCTCTTTGTCGCAGTTAGAAACTACACTTCCTTCTCTGCCATCAGTTACTTAACAACGTCCTGCATGGGAGAAAACAACGTCATTTCAAACTCCCCAATGCAATTTTTTTTTGCACAGTGAAAGAATATCTGCATACTCGTACCCAACTCCTTTCTATTCATACACCGGCTCCCCTCTAATCCTCTGTAATGTTCAACGAACCAACAACAGAATAGATTTGTACTTCACCGTTTGTTTCCCTGCTGCTGCACACGCTCGCATGCAGATTGTTTACACTCTGCAAACATACGTTTTTAGATGTTTTTTAATAATATTTCTTTTCACAAGAAAACCGAAAACCGTTCTAGATTTGTATGCATGCATGCTGATACCATATTCGTGAGGAAATACGCGAAAAGAAAAAACATTACCTATCTTCATAAAACAAATCAACAAAGCTAAAACAGCCATATATAAAGCGTCGCTGGTGGCACGGCATTGCATAGCGGTGGTGAAAGAAGAGTAAACAAAAATAATATATTTTTTTTTGTTCTTCTCTAGACCACCGTCTGAAAGACATCCTCTCGATTGCAAAGTAAACATTGATTCTCCTTCTTTCTATGTATTTATTATTTAGTTCTACATAATATTTTCTTCTATTCCAATCCAGCTTTTTTTATTTATTTATGCATAGGTAGCATAAAATAATAATAATAATATTGTGAGCGAAAGCGAATCAACATTATTGAATACCTATTCCTTCAAACCCGGCATGCAAAACACTCCATATATATCCTTCGCTCTTCTTATTATAATAATTTGATGAGGACGATGATGATGATAAGAAAAGCCGGATATGGAGAAAAAATCTGGGATATTCTCAAATACACTTAACCATTATCATCCCAACGACTGCTCTCACTGCATCGACTACTCCGACTGGTACTATGATTCCATCATCATCAACTTTTCTGTATATTTTTTTAATGTAAACCAAACCAAGCCAGTGTGGATATAATATGATAGGATATCAAAACTAAGAGTGTGCCACTATGTATACTTTAGGTATGGGTGATATAGTAGATGTCCTTATTATGATCATCATCAGCATCATCGCCACTATTATGATTATGATTATTACCATTTTTTCCTCGGTTGTTTGTTGTGAGTAAGGTTGAGCGAGTAAAATTGACTATGTCCCTTATATACAAGTTGTAATAGAACCGAGAGCTTGTTCTTGCTTGATGCATTTTTCTTCTTACAGTTTTATTCACAATCATGGCCTACTTTCCCACTATGGCTCTCATCTAGTGGGCTTCGCTTCCTTTCTATAATAATAAGAAGGAAAGAAAAGAAGAAAAAAGGCTACCATTTCCGGATGGATTTCTTCTACTTCTTTTCCTCCCAGAAAGAGAGAGAGAGAGGAGGAAAATTGAGTCGAAAAAGCATGTAAATGTGTAGCATTATATTATGTATGTGTAAATATTATTGCTGCATGTTTTTTGCAAAAAAAATTTGCTTTTTTAGCCCCAGAAGACCTTTTTTTTTTTTAAAAAAAAAAAAAAAAAAAAAAAGTAGGAGGAGGACAAGGACGGACGATGATTGCATTACATTTCATGTCGTCTACGTTTCCATTCTATATAGTTTCTCTACTGCTCCATATATTTTCTCCAATTTTTTTTTCTATCTTGGTCGACTCTCAGTCTTGTTGTTTGTTTATCGTCTTGGAATGGTGATGGGTGGATGATGTTGTTTACTGTTTTTGATGAAATTTCTCTCTTTCTCTCTGGAGAAATGTTGATATTTTTCTTGCGTGATGTGGCGAGTGAGTGCTCTGCTCTGAATGGTCCAGCTGGTGAGTTTCTCCACACTTTCCTTTTACCCTTGAAGGCGATGGAAGGCTGTATATTTGTTGTTGGTGATTTGCTCTACTACACAAGCTTGGAGACTACGCGCAATGTAAAATTCATTTTCTTTTTTGGTGTTTCCTCGGTATAATCTGAGCATCAACAGGATCGTCATGTCTTCATCATCACGTCATCATATGCATACATAATGGCAAGAAATGGTGGAGATAACGGTATAATGTAAACTGACATTTTCTCTCTTGTAAAATGTATGAAAATATGTTTACGGAAGATTTTGATACAAACATGCCTACAAATATTTTAAAGAGAGTTTCAAACGAGAATATTGTACAGTAGAGTTGAGGGTTTTCTTTTTGCATATAAGTTTCTATAGCAGTTTATTTTGTGACTTTTTTGTGTTACTAATCATATGTCTGAGTCATCTTTAGACCATTAGTGTCACAAAAGGCTAGGCTACTCCATAAAAATTGCTGGTTAACTTGCTTGTCAATGTTTAGCCATGTTAAATTGACAATTGTTTGTTGCTAAAATCCATACATATACCTGTGGTCATATAGACTAGGACGATGAGTAAGAAGAGAACAAGCGATACATGTAAGGCCATTGGAAAACACGGTGAAAAATGTAGACATGATTTATGACAGAGACATCCTTATTGATAATAAGAGAAGCGAACAAAGTAAAAAAGATACATTGGTAGGCACGGTTGCTAAATATATACGTATTATTTTCATTTAAAAAACATATTGAAAGTTTTAAGTAGCCAGGCAAACGCAGCAAATGTAATTCTATTAAATGGACTATTAGTAATGAACAGGTGTGTTTTCAAAAGTTTTTCCATATTCCCGTTATCCACATTCCTTTCATTTGGTTTGATTCTCATCAACACATAGTCACAACATGAACAAGCAGCAGTCTTACGGCAAAGATGTACATAAATGGAGTTGAAACATTCAGACAAAACACATCCCACCATAACTAGCAGAGGTTTTCCTCTCTTCTCCATCAAAATCTCTTTTGGTAGGTTCTGAACACACATAATTAGCCATGTCATCTACATGTTTGGTATACTGTAAACAAAAATTACAGCAACAATGATGCTCGTAATGAGTCACTCATTGTTTCTTGACACTTATAATAATACTCAAAACTTAATTTTTTCAAACTCCTATTCACACACATTCATCCTTAGTGTTTATTCTTGCAACCATCAACTCAAACATATCCTTACAAAATCATGGTTCAGAAAAGGCTTAAAAATAACAAAGCATTTCACACAGGTCCAAACTAATCATAAAAGCCAGACACTCTCAAGTAAAATGTAATAGAATAGCGTAACATAATGTTGTTATGGCTCATTAATTCATTCACTCGCAGTTAATAATAAAAAGATAATAATAATAATGGCATATATGTAAGCAAGGAAAGGTGTGGACATATCGCTGCGAAAAAAATAGTGATGAGTGATGTGAAACGTTGGCTTGGCTTATTGCGGTGGTCAAACAAGAGAGAAGCGGGGGGAGGAGGAGGTGTAGAAATGCAAGCTATAAAACTTCTTTTTTTCACTCCTCCACACATGCACAACCGTCTCATCCTTCTTGCTCCTCAAATTTTTTGCAATATGGGCACACAAGAAGACAGTCCGGGAGAATAAGTTGGATATAATGATATGCAATAAAACTGCACAGTGAGCATTCTTTATCTCTCTCTTTAAACATTGTGTACTTATTTGCTTAAATTAATATTATGGTTTATGACCGCTTAAAATTGTGATGGTAATGATGATCATGTTTTGACGAGAGCGGAGGAGGAATCTGAACTGATTGAGAGGGAAGGAGAAGTGGCATCATTAAAATGTCCCTCTCTATTCATCAACATCTATTATCAGAGCATATTAATATGTACATCATCATTATCTTCAAGATCATTTTTGTGATTGGATATACACAGCATTGTAAACGCAGATAGATGTTATGGTATGATAGGGAAAACACAAAGCACTACCAAAATGCATGTTATATTATTAATTATAGCAAGTTTTTTTTAGTAAAACGATAAAGGGCTTTGAGATTTTCCTCCCTTCTGTTTTGTTCTCTTGACGTCGATACGATGATGATGAGGAGTAAGTGTAATGTGTGTATAGACGATAGACGCACACAACTGCGAAGATTCTGGGAATTTGCCATGTTGTCGTTGTTTTTTTTGCAAATTTCCTTCAATGTGAAACGAGATACTACCTATTATTTGATCATTAGCATGACAGCAATAATAACAACAACATTATCTCCCAATTTTTCTTTGTCTCTTGGAGCTCTCTGTCTTGTTTGTTGTGTGTGTGGTTCCGGAAAGTGCCTGGCCTGAGAGGCTGTTCATGTAAAGACTTGAGCTGCTCCTGTATCGCATCTCTTCCTAAATTGACAAGGATTCTCAATTGTTTGTATAAATTAGTTTCTTCTCGTTGAAGCACACTTTCCAACTATAAAATATCTATACTAATAATAATAAAATATAGTACACATTAAAGACACACAATTCATTTTACATACTCAAAGGCCCATCATCAGCTTTAAAAGAAACTTCCATCCCACGTCGTCTCTCTGTCTGCTTGTTAGGCTAACAAGAGGAAATATGAGAGGGGCATTATGCTTTTCCTCTTCATATGCCATTGTCATCTTATCATTGAATTCGCGATGATATAATGGGGACGGAGAGAAAATAAGGTAGTTAATACATGTACTTGAGCTCTTGAAGACAGCATTTCCGCTCATTTTCCGTGAAAACATGGGAGACAAAAGCGGTGGAAGGACAATGTATCTGGTGAGATGTGGAGGGAGCTTAATATACCGTATTGCGATTTCCCTTCCTCATTATTACTCGGTATTAAGGAAACAGAGCAGTGTACCAGCAACAAAAGAAGATTGCAGTCGATTCATGATTATTATGAGTGATAATGGTGGGATGATGGTGTTGTTTGAGAGCAGCATGGCGAATAATTTGATAACAGTATTATAAAAGCGTATAGACATTGGTAGAAGCTGTTTACTGATACGTTTTCGATATTATGTATTGGTTTTCTGTGCATGTCAATAATATTGTCAATGTCATCGTTACACAACACCGGTATTTACAGTTTTATAAGTGGTACAAGATTGTAAACAATTCGTTAGGGTAAATGCATCCTTCTTTCTTGTCGTCATGCAAAACACTGATGGTTCATAAATTGTGTGGTAGCGCATAAACATGTATCCCTAATGGTCATGTATTAGTGGTTTAATCACTAAACGACTTTAATCGATAATCATGAGGATTATTCCACGTCTGTATTTGTTCAGAGACCCCACATATACCAGACATTCAATGACATAGCACTTGTTTCATCTGAAATCGTAAAATTTATCGTTTCGATATTCAAATGGATAACCTATTATGATCAATATTTTAATATTCGCCAGTATATTCTACCAAATTCTATTTTCCATTCGTTTTGCCATGCAATCCCCTCATGATTTTATTGGAGCATGAACTAGTTCCTCTGGATTAGTATACCTGGTTTTTTGAAAGGGGAGTAAGATTGGAGTTGAGATGTGGTTAAAAGCGGCAGAAAATCTCTCTCCTCCAAAGCCGAATAAAACCAGTGCGAAATCATCATCGTCATCATTACCACCACAACCGTTACTGTTCCTCGTTTTAATTTGCTCTAATCCATTACGCACCAGTTAACTTGAGTTGAAATCTCTCTCTCTTTCTGCTTGCTTAACCCTTTCTCTCATTCCCTATTCTGATGATCAGCATTCTCATCTTCTTCATCACGTATCGTATCCTTAATAATAACAAGACTTTAAAAAGATTCATATATGCACACGTCATTATTACAACGTCCTCTACCAACATGACTAATGAAACCTACAAGAAGAACAACGTCTGCTTAAACAGATGCACGTATAAACAATTTACGAATTAGAAATACGAATAATTTATAATTTCGCGGAGAGTTTATTATTATTATTACATATATTACACACATGCACAACTTTATCATCTTTCGCCTCCCTGTCTGTCTCTTTCTCTTCTCGTCGTTCCACATGATCCGTACCACTACACATACATAAGTGTCATGTCTCAACAAAATTAGCGAAAATGCAGAATATCAAGCCAAGAAAAAAAACTTTTTCCTGTCTGCAAATTTATTTATGTGAATATGTGCTTAGTCAACTCGAGCATCGTCTGTCTCATCATTCACATCTCACATTGTATACAATATTTATAAAGGCACAAAAAGGGTTACTCTTCTCTACAGCCTCATAGTACACATTCTCATCTCTGTCATATCTCTGGCGATCATGTAGTACAACTAAATGCAACATGACATTGGTATAAAAATCACACACACTCATTTTCCTCTTGCCTCTCGATGTCCACATACAACTGTGCAAAAAAATATTTTTAGCATTATCATATTTAAAAACTGATTCAAAATTAGTAGGCTATGTACGTGGTACATGCCTGCGTAGTAAAATAGACACTTACACATTACATTCTTGCATGCAACAACTTCATTTTACATAAAGATCATCATCATAGAATTGAAGATACCACAAAGCTTGAAGACTTACATAATTTACTACAACCCTTTCATCCCCTCTTAAAAAGCGAGTAAAATGCCAGGTATACAAAATCATCCTTTTCCGTTCTCTTCCTCTCCGTTATACGCTTCGTTCCATGGTGATTCCCAAGTCAAGTGACTTTGACTATTTTAAAAACCTCTTTCCTCCTTCCTTTTTCACAGATTTATCACCATAACCACCATGTACAGTATTAAAAAAGTTTTTTTTTTGCATACAATTTTTCTGCGCCAAAAGACAAGGCAAGCATGCATAAAAATTGAGGAAAATGAGAAGGAAAAGAAGTTCATCTTAAAATAAAAGCGGATAAAGCAATGTATATAGTAGTGTCCTTTGCCACGTCGGGAGGAACCGAAGAAGAGCAATGAAAAGGTGAAATTTTCATCTTTCTTAAAAAAAGCATTTTATCGCACGGCCTGCTTATTCTCTATACATTATGCTCAGGAATGCTCAACAAACAAAATGTGTACAAGCGACAGCAAATAAAGCGTGTATAGATTTTTTTTTCGAACAACGACATGCATATTTTCCACTTGTTTTTCTCATCCTCAACTGATTCCACTCACATACAAACCATCTCTCAAACATAATCTCATCTAATATCCAACCTTGTATGATCACCTTTTCATATAATCATTTTATTTTTTCAGAAGGAGACTGCTCACCAGTCGCCACCACAGAGATATTACTTGTGATGGTGGTATTTTTCCACTCTATTTTAGAACGGTGAGTGAGCAAATGATGGACTATGGATGCATAATGTTCTCTCCACAAATTGGGCTTGTTGAACGAGAGGAGATGGAAGATTGTACTTGAGACTACAGCGAGTGGAAAGGGTGAACAGGGAAACGTGCAGCAGGAGGAGATTGTCACTTTAGTTGATATTATGTGACGACAACAACATCATCATGATTCTTGGAAGTGACAAAAGCACAGAGTAAAGCAGTGGCGAAATTCTAATCGAAGAATATTTTATGATGATGAGAATGATGAGTCTGCAAGTTTCCTTTTCCCTGAGTACAAGATGCTGTTGTAATCTAACATGGCTGATGAAACGATAGGGAGACGAAAACTGAACAAGGGAAGATGCGATTCGTATAGCTATATAATGATGATAATGACGATTATAATTCTTTCAAGAATAAAAAAAACGAGTGGAAATGTAGTAGCTGGCTACCTGTTGTGTTTGATCGTACGTGCTAAGATGTTACATGGCGTTTCTGTGATGTTTAGCATGGAATAAAACATGTTGATATAGCAATCATCACGAATATTAATTTTTAGGTTGGTGTTGATATGACTGAAATATTTATGAAACATCAGAAAAGCAGTGACAGACGTATCAACAGGTTTAGAAGAGTATGTTTTTTTATTCATGTGCTTTATTCTTATTTGGTGTATCTACCATCTTATTTTCTGCACTTTAAAAAAGATATAAATTGTGTCATTCATAATTTAAAATTGTTTCCCTTTTATCACAAATGTTCATCTCTTTTTAATCTCTTGTTTATCAGGTATTCTTTATCACTGTGCGTTATGTATGACGAAACGTTAACTTTGCATTTTGGCATTTCTTCCTTTGGCAATATTTACGCGATTTGTTACAGGAGAAGGTTAATTCGTGTTTCGCAATGATTGCATAATGTGTAGAAACACTGGTAAGAGTAGGATTCTTCTACTCAAAACTGTTAAATGCATTTTTAACGATAGCATAATTTACTGTAAATTTTCTAATAAATTCTCTTCCCGCAATTAATACCGGAGAAATCCCAATATGAAAAAGTAAAAGATGATGCGGATGATTACTCCTCTAATTGAAAGTTTAATGATAAACGATATGTACGGAGTTAGCGGGAAATCTATACGTTTATTTGTAGTGAAACACGATAGTAAAATTGCAAACAAATTTTAAAGCCTACTGAACAAACATCTGAAGCAAATAGTGCATAAGACATACAACCAGTATTGTGAGCAACTTTTTTTAGAGTAAAGCGATTAGTGTTTGGTTTCCGTTTGAAGAAGGTTCACCAGATAATATAACCTTGTGGACAAATACGTTTCGCAAATATCCGAAATCAGGGTCCACTTATGACTTGAGTGTGAGTCAAATGATGTTTGCCGAAATCAGGAGCGTGTACGTTTACCATGCAGTTGAGTAAATAGGTGTCTTTCAGCACACTCTTTTTACTCATTTTACTATCGCTAAGACGCAACGATGTAATGGCTGTGGAGTGGTAGAGGTACTACATCAAGAAAGAAAACAAAAATTTACTACCAGACTGAAAGAGAAATTGGTTTTCCATGTGAAAAAGGAAGCTGGAACATTATCATATTTTTTATGGAAACAATAGCCCAGAGTAAACAATTGAAAAGCTGCAAATAAATCCGCCGCCAAATTTCAAATTATCGCTCAGTCTATTTTAGCGAATGTCATTGATGAGTACTGAAAAATCAATGAAGCGCGTTAGACTCCCCGACGCTTCCATAGAAATTTTATGGTATATTCATTTTGGTACATTGTGCAAAACAAAAAGTTTTAAAACACGGCACTGGGAAACTGCACGTTAGATGATAATGTTGCAGAGAGAAAAACACATAATAATAGCAGGTTGATGTTACGCCACTGCTGCTGATGTTGTGTTGAGTACAAAAGCGTTTGTACGAAAATTAGTTTCGCTTTTATTTAATAGCTTTCTCTGAGAGATCGTAAAAATATTGTTAGTAGAGAATTACACTACTTTACAGGGTCTTTAATATATCATCCTTCTCCAAAACATATTCAATATTTATAGTTTATGCAAGCCTGCTTAAACATATTGCATAATAATTACATCCTGACATATACGACCAGTCTATAACCAGCCATTAGCTCAACAGTTAAGTAGCATGCCATTATTAGCATGACCGTCAGCGCGGTTTGGTGCCACCAATTAAAATTCGGTTTATGATTTACGACAGGCGTGTTCCTCCCTTTTGCAGAGAGACGAGACTCTGTTCATTCGAGTAATATGCAAAATACATTTTCCTTTTCAAAAATGTTCCGCTCATCCCTCTCCGCCATCCTTCTTAACTGACTTTGTTGGCTAATGACGAGTAAAATGAGTAGAGAACATCATCATCCTCCCTCTCGTCATCATGAATAACGTATAAGCTGAGTAACTACGTTACTAACCGTCATCCTGAACACCGTTGTCGATACACTAGACAGACAACTGAAGGTACATGTGTACGTGAAAAGCAACAGGCGAGATGCTGGATGCCCCTGGTCGGATATTACTTCACAGAGAGCATTTGGAAAACTTGTTAAACGAAAACCCGTAAACAACGAAAGCAATAATAATGAAGGATATTATTAACAATAATAAGAATAATAATATGCATGAGCACACATCAGCAGGGAGCTCACACACGGCATTAAAGAAAACTTTGAATCGCTCTGTGAGGAAAAAAGTGTACACACCTATCATCTCCTCGGCATCATCTCCCTCTACTTTGAAAAAAATCATACTTATTACTCAACTGAAAGGAAAATGAGATGAGATGCGGTAAATAATAATAATAAATAGTAATGTACGTATGTGAAAATCCTCATGCTCATGAATGATCCGAAGGTCTTTTCTTCTCAGTGTCGTCGTCTCTTTCGTCATCTCCACAGAATTCGACACAGCTCATATAGAACGAAACGAAAAAGGACATTAAAAACACTGTCGATACATAATAATGAGGGATTCCGTTTTTGGGAATGAGCTGATGTGATAATCATTATTATTTTTCATCTTCTAGCAAATCTCTATGGTTGAAAAGTAGGCAAGCAAAATATTATTCATGCGATAATATGAGTTTATTTATGCCAAATAAAACACACCTCGTGTAATTTGCTACATTCATATTTCACTTGGTTCTTGCATTTGAGTGGCTATATTTTATTTTTAAAAGCACGTGAGCTGGAAAGACATATACTTACAGACAGACAGGAAGTCATAAAAAAATATGGATAAAAATGCGATATGGCTTTGTCTGTAGGAAACTTCTCTTTCTGTTTTGTAGATAAGATGAGATTACGTATGATGGCACATGTGGACTCATTATGTTCAATTTATTTATTGAATGATTGTCTACCTCTTTATCCGTGCATGATTGATAATTTTGCAGAACCAAAGCTCTCTGATATGGATTTAGTTTTTTAAACGTTTTGCCAATTCGTCATCATCACCATCTAAGTTGGGTACAGAAGAGAGCAACTTAAATTATTATAGCTTATTTGGTTGTGTATCAGTGACATGTGGCAGGCAGCCTTGGAGTCTGGAAATCCATTAAAAATGTGTGTGTATAGTAGAGATAGATTATTATTGTTATTATTATTATGGGCTTGAGGATGATGGACTAAGGAGGATAACAGAGTTTATAGTGATGCGATGATGGTGAATCTCTCTGGGCTGATGATAAAATGCGGTAATGGCTGTAATGGAAGCGAGGAGATATATGCGCCCTTGAAAATCCCTGTTTTCGTTCAGCACGTTGATGTCGGTTCCATTAAAACGAGTGAAATGACAAGCTTACTATATGGAAGAAGAAAAAAACGAAGAAAAAAACCCCATTCCGATGTGATTTTAAGAGATTTTAAAGAGTAAATCATAAAGGAATGCACTTTGGCTGAAAATTTAGAACGATTCTATCATGACTTGTTACATGGTATTAAATGTATGTGCGTGTGTTGTACGTTGTAAAATGTACACATTTTTTTCTTACGACAACCGAAAAAATATGACATTGAAGTCATGACAAAACATAATCGTTACTTTGGGTTGGATCTGTAAATATTTTGAGATTGTTACTCATCTCGAAAGTGTTCTTGCTGCTTTGTCACCATTTCCAGCGTTTAAGCTTGTTTTAGATATCGTACCATAAAAATAATTTTGTTTTCGTTTACACGTTTAGCAGCTAATTCGAATGCTTTGATCAAGAACTAAGTACACAAAACAAAACAAATGCCTGGAAGATTCATATATTTCATATCCATATTTATTAAGATTCGTTTTTACGACCCTTTCATCCAATGCTTTATAAACAGCCCTTTGTTCCTTTCACTTTCTACTTTACACTCTCCGTTTTTGTTCATGCATCGTGGCAGAATCGTAGATAAAAAGAGCCGAGAAAAAAGTTCGTAAAACAGACTTCCAATATTCTGCTTCACTCGACTTTCCCAAACTCACAATTTTATTTTTTCCGTATGGAAAACTCAGCTTGATTCTCATCATCGTCACATTATCTTCATCAAATTGAAACCCTGCCTTGTACACAATCCCAGAGAAAATTGTGCTTGGTAGATTCAATAAACCTTGCAAATGTTAAATAAAATGAGTTTTTATTGAGTGTTTCATGGAAAATGCTTGACTATTTACGTTACTACTGCTCTCTCGTTCCACCTCTCTCACTCATGTAGATATTATCATCCTCTTCCTTCAAGCTAATCAAACTCAAGGCCTCACGTTGATTTGATCACATCATACCACTCAACTTACTACTTACCCAGCTACTCTTTCCTATAAACCGTACATCATTTGATAATGTAGTATTTTCAGATTTCATGGAAGACAAAATTCAGACCGGAGAGAAAGTGGTGAGAGGGAAGAGGAAAGTTGAGTTTACCTGTTTTTTTAACCAGTGAAAACGCTTTTACAACTTTATCTCAACTAACAACTAATGAAAGTGCGTCATGTCTTTTTTTATATGTAATCCTACTTATATATAAAAGAGAATGAGCTGATGGCTTTAGCAATCACTGTAAAGAAGGCGTGTAAAGAGTGCTGACTTGTGAGTGGAAACTTGAAAAATTGTAAAAGGTCATTGAAATGAAAGCTGTTCATAAGGTTAATTTATCCGCAGTAAATATATGGAAATGCCTTTTGGAATAAGATGAGTACCTCAGGTGGGATTGGCCAAGTTGAGAGGATACTTTGGTAAAAGTGCTTTCAAACAGACAGAGTGACAAATCTGATCTTTTCATAAAGTATTATTCCAGTGAATTTTTTATGCTTCCCTCACTTTTCATGATGAAAGGGTCTCGCTTATATTGAAACAAGCAACTTTTGTAAGATGATGGGAGGGAAAATATACATTAAGTAGTGTACATGGAAAGGTTGAAAGGATTCATGACATGTGTCATCGCATTTTCCCTCTGCTTAAGCTTCTCTCACAAAGAGATCATAGGTAACAGGAAGCAGTCGCTGGAATGAGAAAGTCCTTTTTTCTCTGTTTTATCACCTTATTTAAATAATAATAATAATAAACTGTAAGAAGGAAGGGGCGTACGAGCTTCCTTATTTAAAACTAGGATGATTGTAAGTACTAATAAGGCTAGTAACACGCTGTTGCGAAAAATACATAAAATATGTTCCAGGTGAGATGTGAAAAGGAATATAGAAAAGAGGAGGGAAGAACCCAGCCAAAGTGATTTTCTCCTTTCATTTTTTTTTTCACTTTCCCCCAATCTCTCTACATGAACGCTACACAGTCTCCTCCCTTTTTGTACTTATTATTATTCTCAAAGAACTCAAAAGATGATTTCTTTTTTGAAGAAGATGAAAAAGTCTGAACATGAAAAAAATATGATACTGCCGAGAGTGAAGTAAGTAGGATAGCGATATAACTTCTACATATCTTGAGGTATTTTTGTGAAAGCTGAGCATCATGATTTACGATGAGCATCAGCTGCACAAAGAAAAAAAAAAATGTAACGGGAAGATGGGAAAATGAGAAAGCTACATTATTTCCAATAATCTTCAGTCTTACCCAGACTTACAGGTAGTTTGAGAACGAAAAAAAAATTACAAAAGGTTCTGAAATTCTCACACAATAATGTAAACTGTGTCTATAGCAGTTACTTATAGGAGTAAAAATATGTGTGGCATTTTTCCCCTTTGAAAATACCTTTCCATGAAAGTAGCCCCTTTCTTCTGATGGAATACAAGAGCAATAGTAATAACAAAAAATGTAATAATAATAATAGTATCAACGGCACACTCGAGAACAATCTTTTCAGCTGTATCAACTCTTCTTTATTCTTCTGTTTTCCACTTTTACTGTACATGAGAGGCGAGCGCATGCATGATGAAAAGAGGGAATTTCTTTTCGGATGAGAAGGACAATTTCCACGGTGATCGAATGGAATGATGATGTTATCATCGAAAATGGGTGGAGTATAACGAGAAAAGAATGAAGATTAGGTGAGTGTGTGGGATGGGAAGTGGTGGTGGCGGCGGCGGTGCTTATATCTATGGACTATTGCCCCTTCGCATTATAGCCTTATTTTCACCAAGTAGAAATCTTATAGTGTCTCAGTTTACCCACAAATTGTACACAAGTGTCTATTTTGTGCTTTATAGATGGTAATAATAATGGAACTCTCGTGTCCACAAAATTAATGCATGGAGGATAACACCGGAAAAGATTGTGCACCCGGACATTGACATCGTCCGAGTCATCATCATTATCGTTTTTTTCTCTTCTCCTCTCTATCGTTATCACCACTGTATATTGTGCCGTCACCAGAATAACATGTTGTTTACTTTCTTTCATACTTTACTTATACAAAATAAATAGAGAGTGAATGGACAAAGGACAATTGCGGTAAAAAAAATAATGGCAAAGAAAACGGGTTACGTAGTAGCAGCAATGAACAAATTGTGAGAGGCGACGCAGGTGGTGTTGTTTTCAAGGAAATAGATGATATTTACACGACCGCTACCATTTCCTATAAATATTTTTCACACTTTCTCAGCCAAGTCGTAAACCTCATTATTCAAGTGTTGGGAAAGGAAAATTATGAAACCTTAAAAAATGAATAAAACAGCGATTCGTTCACTGACAAAACGAGGGAAAAAAGGGCTTAACAATAACCATATAGTACACATATTTACCGGGAAGTCAGACAAGTCTTTGTAGGTATTTTCACATTAATCTTTACAAGTCAGCTTTTAAAATCTCTCTTTTCTCAGGAAATGGCGCTGGCGCTGTATTTTACTCACATTTCTACGATTTCTCCACCATCCGCTGCCTCCATTCGGGAAGTAAGCATGGAGAATAAAATGGACCAACAACAGTAGCAGCATCCGTAGGCCTTCCGTCATGTAAAAAAACACCAACTTGTAGCATCGCATGGTAGTATCATGTAAACTGCGAAATATGAGTACATTAGTATGGTTTCATTTCACTGAGATAGTGGCTGAATTGCCTTTGCCTTTATCCACCTACAAAAGTTACATATGAATGGCTTCGGAAAAATACAGTTACGTTGGTTAGAAGGAAAGTAATTGATGATTGTTCACTACTTTTAAAAATAAATATTCACACGGAAAATTGTTTACTCCTAGAATTTTTATAATCGTTTGAGTAGGATATACTTTCAAAAAGTTCAAAATTAGACTTTGATTTTCTACGGGAAACCAAAGCAGAGAAACCGATATTTTCTATAGTAAATTTTACGCATAGACCTACGCCTACAAGGCAAATATGATTGACAGGTAGACATCATCATCGTTTATCATCTTGTATGTGGATGAAGACAAATGATGATGAAACATAGGATATTGTTGTAAAACAGAGATGAAATGGAGTAAGAGTGAGATGGAAGATAATAAATGAAAATTGTGTTAACTTTCGGATCCACATATTATAGCCTACCTATTTGGAAGCGTATCCGCGAGCAAACAATCTTGCTGGCTGTAGTAAATACAAATTTGCTGCGATTTTCATTTGAAAATCTCAAATTTCTTTCGGGGGATAAGTCTGGACTCCAGAGGAAATACTATGGGTATGATGATCATATCAATTCAATTTCATTTCTTTGTAAACAGCTTCATTTCCTGTTTTTTACCTCATCCATCCACCACCACCACCATGGCTATCAGCTATACACGTTACCTACAGCTTTAACAGACATTTCAAAGATGATAATGATAAAGTGTGATGATGGAGGAAGAAAGGGAAAGGACAATGACAGTAGTGCAGACACACATTTATACAGACATACAAAAATACCACACACGACGACAGCATGTTTACCCAAGGCTTTTCTCTCTCTCTCTCCTCGCCAGTTTCTGATGGACAATCAGGCCAATCCAGGAAAAGTGTCAACAAATCCGCAACAAATTCTATTTACCTTTAGCAGATGTCACGCACACATGAAACTGATCTAATATAGAAAAAAAGTGTGATATGTGTATATAGTAAAAAAAATACGTGCTTATGCCTCCAAATTTTGGAAACTATTTTTCATCTCCGCCTACGTAAAAACACATCAATTCTTTTTCTCCCTCCAGATGGATCATTAAAGAAGAGAACAAGGCATGAATTGGGACTTTATTTGATGAGTAATTTAGAAGAAAAAACAGTCCTAATGATCAAATTATCATGAACAAGACCATTCTCTGATTCCACATAAACATCTCTGCTTCAGGATTCCTATGAAATCGGTAAATAAAGGCAATTGTTCATAGAAAAATCCTGATTTCATGATACTAAAGTGAATATAAAAACCTAAAATCATTTCTAAACGATTTCATCTGTAAATCAATCCCTCTACATAGCAGTACCGCTGACATCATCACACATCCAAACGAAGTCTATGATAAATGGACGATAAAAAAAAATGATGAATTTCACCTTATAAACTAGTCGTTGATAAAGTACTATTCATCAAGAAACCCCTCCTTTTATAATAGAGCTATGGATTTTAGTACTACTTTGCATATAAAACAGAATTATGATGATTACAGAGAAATGTTTACCCAATTTGTACTCAGTACACACTCTCATGGCCTCATGCTCAAACAAAATGATAGTTTCCGTAGCTGTATTAAAAATGGGCAAGGTAAGCAGGCGGATTTCTAGTGAAAGTGGAGATTTTGTATGAAACAAAGGTAAGGATAAATGGATCCCGTTCACACAAAAACTACAACTACTTGTACTTCTCATTATACCTACAGGCATAATACACTATGCAAACACAAAAGTGCTTATATAAAATACCCAAGGCAAATACTAAAAAACTTGCACATTGCTCGCCTCATCATCATTTGATGGACAATAGTTTTTACCTGATATGATTTCATCCAGACACAAAGCATGAGCATACATCATATAATTATTATTAGTAGTAGTAGTACAACTGCTGCCATTTACTTTCGCACACAATGTATAATTATTGCTTTGCCGCACGAACCCTGCATTGAATAATCACCTCATCATCATAATTTTTCATTTGATGTGTATGATTACATATAAATGATTACTGCTGGAATGAATTCGCTCAGGCTTGGTTAATCATAACGATGATGTGAGAGTGAATATCTACATAAATGGTTATAAAAACAAGCGGAGAGACTCATGTCATCATGCCAAAAAAACGTTGGAGTTTTGGAGGAATCACATGCTTCACCTGAGAGTTTTGCTGTGCATGTGTGCAATAATTCTCCAGAGAGTGAGAGTTTATTTTTCTCGTGTGTTTTACATCAAAGATGATATAATGGTTGTGGTGGTGTGGGGTTGCCTTGTTTAGTAGACAAAGGAATTGCAAAAGTGAGCGAGTAATAAAGCATTTCATCGTTATCATCAACATGATCCGCAGCATGCCATATTATCTTCTTGAGTCACTGGCTTTATGTGTTTGCAGCTCTAATAAAATTCATTAATGGTCTCATAAATTTTATCCGTAAATCATCCCTATTTTAAGATTGGTTACTTTTCCAAATCTCTTGTATTCAATTCCAGTAGAGAAATGTCATTTCATCAAGGTTGTGTACACGTTTCCCTTCACTTTATTGATTTTTTTAACTACTTGGACTCGTTCTGCACAGCCTGCCAGTTTTGCTGAATCATTGCCATTTATCCGAGAGTTGTTATTTTGATTGATCAAAATGAGTCATTATATTGTCTCCCACACGTAATATGCAGATGCGCGCACACTCGTTTCTGTTGTTCGTCGTATTATATTGCAGGTGTAATTTTTGCGTGTTTTTGATGTTGGGTTGTCATATTGAATCATCATGAACATTTAATAATGATAACTGACTCATTCATGACTACAGTGATTAGGTGAGAACAGATGACAATGCAGAAATTGGTTGAAGATTGGTGCTATTAAAAATTCAAAATGTTCAATTCTGGCTTTTTTAGTTTTATATTTTTTATTACGAGAGTTTTCTTGTGTATTGGTTTTCCCTTTTCTTCTATTACAAATTGACATGTACAAAACAGACCAATGTAAACTTTTTTGTTTGTTTTTAGTTATATTTTTTGAATTTTTGTTTTTTGTCGAATTCAATTCATCATTGTTCTTAAATCTTATATTTTTATCAGTTTTTTTTTGTGTCACCTGCTTTTTTACATTATTTTTTAAATCGTTTTTTGTTTCATACGGGTATGTATTTTGTGTTTTTATTTTCTTCTTGTTGTTGATGTGGTCTGAGAGATATAGATAGATTAGATAGGATGCGAATCAAGAATGTATATTACCTTTAACAGCTTTTTGTTTCTTTTTCTCTTTCAATTCTTAAGATTACAATATCGAGAATGAACGAGTCAATTAAGAAAAAAATTAAAAGTTGCGACCCACGACATACATACATAGTTTTGCGAGACATATTATTGTTACTAGCGCATATATACGTACGTGCAACCGAAAAATCATACAAATAGTTTTTCTCGTCGTCGTTCTAATAATTACACAAAAAGGCCAAGAGAAACAATCATACGTGATAGTAACAATAATAATAATTACATCAGTAACATTATATTTTTAGCTTATCAGTATGCATAATAATTATATAATACGCAATGTCTAAAGTACACTTACAATGTAGTTTTATAGCGGTAAGTATAGTAATAAGTCAGACAAGTACATTCAACCCAAGATTTCATGTATAGGATTCTATGATCAATAACAAGTTTATAATAATAATAATAATAACAATTGAGAGGAGTTAGCTTAGCGCTCTTATCATTATTATTATTATAATAATTATTCGTATTGTTATTTGAAACATGGTCAAGCATCCTGACATCATTCAAAGTAAATTTTCACGTTGGCCTTTCTACTTTTTCATTACAACGACGCTATATATGATGGATCAATTGTTGAAAAGGTAATACACATTAACTAACACGCATTTTTACAGAAGGCTATAAGTCAGTGAAAAGAAATATTGTTTTTTTTTTCAATGTTTTACTTGTTTTGTTAAATTGTTCCGACGTAAATATATATATAGAGTAAGAAAAAACAAGTCACTAAACTTCCGTCATACTTTTTAGTTCTATTTTACTAACGCGCTCATGATTACAAACACAAAAAATTAGAATGAGAAAATATTTTTTCTTTTGTTTTTTATGGTTTTTGGAGTTGATTCTCTTCTGAACAAGACCACGTAGTAGATATTATTAGAAAGCCTCCTTTTGCAAAATAAATTTTGGGATTCTGATTATCAGTCCGAAAAAAGAATGAAATTGAGAAATAAAGATACGAAAAATTATCATAATTTATTACTCTTACGGAGTTAAACATATAATATTACTCATCCTCGTGAAAACATTAAAAGACAAAATAGTAAACTGTAATTGTTGTTGTTGTTGTGTGATAATAATAATAATACAATTACGGAGTAATTATAATAATAAGTAAAGACTTGTTCATCAAAACCCTTAAATACTAAATAGTCAGCCGTTTACTTTCTAAAAGTCGAATACGCGAGAAAAAAAGTTTTTTTTTTCAAATTTTTTCCCTACCTAAAAAGGATTCAGAATATAGTAATAATAATACGCAATTAACCAGAAAATCATACGTTAAATTGGAGCAGTAAGAATTTTTTTTGCATTACAAAATAGATTCAGCGTGTCATTCAAAACCACTTGGATTTCCTTAGTCGTCTCCATCTCCATCTTCGCCATCATCTTCCTCCTCTTCTAACCAATTCAGCCACTGATTGACTTGGAAAAGTGCATTTCCCTTCCCTGGATAGTCGTCACGAATGTCTTCTTTCCACTTCAGGAATGCTTCCTCTTCAATAAGATCCAATTCGTAGGTGTTCATAAACCAGCGGAGGAGCATGACTAAAATTAAGAATATGAACTTGTTAGTTGGTTTCTTATAAACCAGATTAAAAATTTTTTGCCGTTATCACAAATTACATACCTTTTGGACACTCAAGCGCAAACCATGCCGACTGTAGGGCGTAGATTCCTATCACCTGAAGGTCGACTCGGTTTTCAAGGAAGGTCGAAATTACAGGCTTGTATTTTAGCAGCAGTTCTTTTTCCTTCTCCTTGATTTGCTTCTCATTTGCTTGATTAGGATTCTCTTCAAGTCCTAGACCTTTCAATGCCTCCTAAGAAACCAAAAGATAGCATTCTTTGATTATAATTGCTGCAAACACTTTGGACTTACGAACTTAATTTTACACACACTTACAGTATTGATGAATTTAAAGATAACGGTCATCAAAGCATGAATAAAACCATGTGACGTCTGATATGTAACGTCAACTTGTCCTTTCACCCATTCAAGGAAATCGGTTGGGTCAGCGTTCACCTAAAAATAAGGAGAGAAATTAAATAAAACTTGAATGAAGACGAGACGTTACGTTAACGTGATCTGTTTAAAGTTTCAGTGTTCCTACTTTAGCATAATGTACCTGCAAGCGCTTTGCCATTTCGCCTTGGATTTTCAACAGAGGAAAGAGGAAGGAAAGTTCCCTCTCCTCCAAAATTTCCGCCATTCGATCCTTGGTGCGGTCTGTTTTCGGCAACGTGGTCAAAAGGCTGACCTTGCTCTCTTCAAACAGCTTGCACAGGTTGGTTCGCTCTAGGGTCTTGCTCATGTGCTGAAGGACGAGGAGCAAGAATGGATAGTGTTTACCATTCTCGGTTAACTCTGCAACCTCGGCAATGGTCATCTGCCTCTGGGTGATTGCGCGCCCAGCAAATGCAGCCACATAAGATTTGATGCGGGGAATGTCTGCTTCTAAATCAGCCATTAGATCAAGCATAACGCGGAAGGAATCCTGGAACTGGGCCACGGTGATGAACTCTTTTTCGACAAGATATATGACGAATAAATAGATGGCCTCGCGATCTGCCTCTGCAATACAGAATAATATTTCATAATTAGACGCGTATTAACTTAATTTGGCTATGCATCTAATTTTTAATGATAAGCTTCATACCATTGTGATCCATAGCTTTGTTAAGTATTGCTACAATAACATCACAAAATAGACGCTCTGGTATATTCAGTCCCTTCATGGCTTCGAGAGCCTCCTCTTGGGACTTTTTGCCTACAAAGTCCTGAATGACATCATCGACCTTCTTGATGATATCATCCTTTGTAGGAGCCTTGTCTTTCTTCCTCTCTAGAGTGTTCTTGTTTCCAGTCTGCATGAGTGGATTCTCAACAGGTGGTGGTGGTTGGTTTATTACTGGAGGTGGCATGACAGCCGTAACAAGAGACTTTCTGGGATCCATAATTGGTGGAGCAAAGGTTGGCGGCTTCATCGGTTGGGGAATCATTTTGATCATGGATGTTGGTGGAGGTCTGAAGGATAGCTCC
>JAQIXX010001126.1:0-38686 GCA_034700605.1 Willowsia nigromaculata
GGTCTTGGAAAAACGACTTTCTGCATTCAGCTATTCATAGATGTTCAAATTCCTCGTCTCCTTGAAGGTCTGGAGTCACATGCCTTATTTATCGACACTGAAAACAGTTTTGTGGTGCAGCGGGTAAGAGATATGGCCAAGGCATTTTCCTTGCACTGTAAAACCTTGATTCCTAAGGGGTACGGGTCCAAAGCTAAGGTTTCGGAAAATAAGATTATGTCTGGAATTCATGTCGTAAAGTGCCACAATTTTTCCCAGTTTGAAAAGATCATCTTATCTTTAAACGATTTTATATCAAGAAATCGGAAGATTCGACTGCTTGTCATTGACAGTATTGCATTTCCGTTTTTTAATCAAGGAGAGAGCTTTTTGAGCCGGACAAAGTCATTGTACTCGATTGGACAAGTGTTGCATTACTTAGCGGAAAGATATGGCCTAGCTGTGGTGGTCACTAATAAGATAACCACCAGATTTGACAACTCAGGCGAGGAATACTATGTACCTTTTCTTGGTGAATCGTGGTATCATGTGCCGAATCAGCGTATCCATCTGTGCTGGGGCAAGGATGGACGAACTCGTATAGCTGAAATGAACAAAGGTTTTGCTAAGCCTGGAAAAGTGGAATATATAGTTAATGCATATGGTGTTAGATATTGATAAGACATCTTGTAAACGTTAGATCCTTTTTAAAATGATAATTTTTGATAGTTGTTACATTTTCAAAAAGACTGATTCCAAAATTGTTCATCAACGCAGATTGCTGATGGTGAAATGGTTTAAATAAATTATATGTATGAAAAAACCGCTGGCTTAAAATGCATGAACTGACATCCAAAACTAAACTATGAAAATTTTTCAGAAGTTTATAGTGATTAATTTAACACACAGAATGCATAAAATAGAAATGATTGGTAAATAAATTATAAGTATAATATGTATCAGCTATAAAGTTAATAAAGTACTGGATAAACTGGAGATTATTTTTTACAAAGTGTGTTTACATGAAATGAAACTATGATTTCTTTGTTTCAGTAATGGAAATAAAATAATGCCCATGCATAAACTACTGCTTGTTATCAAATCCTACACACACATTTAATTACGGATTATCGATTAGTAGGACTTAATAAAATGGTTAGTATGTTATGTCATCTTCTTTCATTTCCCTATTAAATTAGTACCAAGATTTTAATTCGTAATTCAAATTCAACACTAAGCTGATGGTGATATGAAACAAACACTGTCAGTGTCCACACTATTATGGACGTAGAACATTCATTCATCTCATCCACATACAACATAATAATCCATAAAACAGCAAGCTTCATTATACATAATTTATCTATATATTTCATCAATCTAGTGGTTTGAAAGACATTTGTGTTGGTTTTTCTGGCAATGATATATCACATAGAACGATATCAATACCCTACCTCTTACGGTAGTAAAAATATTAGTCACACGCTTGCATCAACGCAGATATGTCAGACTTTAATTCATAAAACAATTCCTGGAATTCTGATGTCATCATTTGAGCAGTCAACACCTATCTAAACACTCTCTGTTAGAAACACGCCGTGTATTTAAAATGGAAATTAAGTCTTTGTGTGAATTAGGTGAAATTTTTTTAGGCAATTTGCAATTCTCATTATCACATTCTATTGTATTTTAACTGTAATCATTTCATTGTTCATTTTGTTATCATTTCATTCGTTGCAATTTGCAATTAGATGAGACAATAAGGATTCTTATCCAGCAAAGTGTGGAAGCTCGAGAAAGGGCTTACTGCCCGTATAGCAATTTTAGCGTTGGGGCAGCTATTTACTGCGAAGATGGCAGCATTGTCACCGGTTGCAATGTAGAATGTATTGCACTTGGACTAACAAACTGTGCAGAGAGAACTGCTGTATTCAAGGCAGTTTCCGAGGGGAAGTCAAAGTTCACTGTGGTGGCAGTGGCAGCCGTGAATAAAGACCAACTCGTTTCCCCCTGTGGATCCTGTCGACAGGTCCTTGCTGAATTCAATCCACGGATTCAGATGTATCTTTTCAATCCGGAAACTAAGGTAGTTGGTGCAGGAACTCTGGAGTACTTTTTACCACACTCTTTTAATCCTGAAAACGTGTCATTTTAAAAATTCATAGTCAATACACATTTCTATACAATTTTGTCATCGTCAAAATCGAAATATATGTAGGTTTTATTGTTTGCTTTAAATGGTCAAGTGGCAATATATCTTTATTCACATGATAATTATACAAATTAAGGTTTTAATAATAGAAAACACAATTGCATGAAATATCTACCTACGTAGCAAATAATCTGGAAATCAGAGCAAAACTCATGTAAAATGTAAGACAAAAGCTTACTTCTTATGTGCATATAAGGAGATGAAAACATACTAAATAAATTGTAGTACGACTAGTATACATGACTAAAGACACTTCATAATATGAGTAGCATTTTCATAATAAATGTACGTACATATTCTGGAGTGAAATGAACATTGACCCCGTCGAAAATGGATAAAAGCCATTCATGCAGTGAAATCTCTGACAGACAGATTGTCCTCAGAATAAAAAACCATAAAGTAGACTACTTTGCATCTTTATCTTCAACTACAGATCCAGCTGCTCTTGCATCTTCTGACCTCAAAATGGATGCAAGTGTTTTAGCGAGAGTCATGGATAATGGATTTGACGGTGTGAGGGAATTTTCAACAGAGTTGGATGCAGATATGTAGGTAGGAGAAATCGAGTCACTTTGTCGCTTCTTTCCTCTTCCAAGCCCTGTTGTTGTGCTTGTAGTGACAGACACATCCATGGAACTGTCTGGCGATAACCCAAGAATCACTTTCTTCCATTGTTTGCTGGCCTGGAACAGAAGTTAGTTGACTTACATGCATAAATCATACTGATACATTACGTAAAATCATAATTTGCCAACTAAACATTGCATAAAATTGTATACACCATACATGTGGGTTGAGGAGAACTCGAAAAATGAATATGAAAAGTCCTTGACCAGCATTGCAAATGCAATAGAGATATCTGAAAAGAACTTCAAACGGCCCCATTGCCAGAAGACCAAGTGTCCAGCCGATCCCCAGTAAAACTAAGACAGTTGTGGCTCCTTTAATTTGCGACGGAGAAATTTTTACAAACTGATATCTGGTTGGTGCCCCAGGCCCACTTTTTGTCCCATTGGTGCGTTTTGTTTGCTGATAAAGGACTCGAAATATTCGTCCAAAAATTATAATATTTACCAACAACATAATACAAATTGGCCCAATGTATGCAGCATAATAAAGAACAATATTTGCGTGTGCCGACATCAAACACAAATCTGCTCTTCCAACTCTGTATACCTCAGGCTCTACTGAGGTGCAAACGCCAACAATTATTAAAGGAATCCCTAAAATAATTAGACACATCATATTATCTTTATCCAAATCTAAATGCATTGTACTCAATGTTTTCATAACATTTTGTAGATATGTATATTACGTACCCCATGCCAAAACAAATCTCTTAATCAAGAATCTGTTCTCAGGTCTAACAAAGACAGAAATTAAAAGCTCAAACATGTGGACAGCTTCAACCATCATCCAAGCCAAAGATGTTAAAACCAAGTAATGCAAAGAGGCTGCCGGGAAGAAACAATATCCATCCCATAAATCTTTGCTACCACTCATAGACATAATGTGCATTAACAGCAACGACGCGCTTAGATTGATTAGGATGCGGTTTGATCTTTCCCTCCTCAAAGATCTGGATAAAAGTTTAAATATAATTTAGTCGATTGCACGAGTAGTTTGGAGATTTAATGGAAGTTAATAAGAGAGTAAAATGTTGGGGCAACCTGAAAAGTCCATAAGTTAGTAAAGTGAAACTTAACCCCACGATAGAACAAACGGATCCTATGGATGATAAAATGGAGAGTATAAAACCATGTATGGAGTTGTTAACTGGGGCATACTCGGCTCCTGGAAAGGGCAATGGTAGCGGCTCAATCAATGCAGAGAAAGCTGTTAAATGCGTTGATTTGCATGTTACCCCGTTGTCACTATTGAGCGTGTCAATACCATCGGTGGACCATTTTTCAGCTGAGATTAAAGAAGAAAAAGTTTTTCAAAATGTTTAAAGCTCAACGAATTTTTTTAAAACGAAATATGAGTTTTTAAATCAATCATGACTTACAAGTAGTATCCCAATACACACAGGTCATTTTATGTCCACATGGGGCATTCCCTGAGATCATGTATGCAATTGGTTCCGTTAAATTCTGAATTTCTCCTTCCAACTCAATTGACAAAAGCCCCAATGACCTGTATGGATTGCTATAATCTGTGTTATTGTCATTGGTGCTTTCGCAATCTTCTACAACGGTTTCGTTATATAAACCACCCAACAAATCCAAATTTCGCTTTCCTTCAACAGAACTTTCACCACTCCAATTCAAAATATCTTCGCTAAACATAGAGATTTGAATGTAGGGGTCTTTACCAGCAGCTTGTTTTATCCCCATTTGTAAAGCTTCCGAGGATATGTCAATCCTAATGTCAGTTTCGTTTAACATAGAAAAATTGGTCACATAAGCTTGTGGTCCAAAATCCGTGTTTGAGATATTATGGTCAGTATTCGCATTTTTAAATAAAAGATACTTCGAATTCTCAAGCTTTGCTGTTTCAATAATTATACCTCCATCCCCAACCTGCAATTTATACCCTGATCGCAAGTTCTCACGCATGTTTTCTGCATACAAGTTGACAAGATTCAAAATAAAAACTCTTTCCTCCTTAGAAATAACACCTTGACTTAACACTGGACTTCTCAAGAGCAAATCAACACCATTAATGAAAGCTAATGCACATTCATAGTCTTCATATGCATAGTACAATAATTCTGGCATCATGTGATACGCATTTCGAAAATTGGCGGAGTTGATAACTTCAATCCAATGGTTCCACAATCGAAGAACGTGTTCCCATCCCTAGTGCCCAACAACATTAAAATTATATTTCAAGTGCAAAAAATATTTCTGTTTAACCTTAATTTGAGCTTGTAATCAGTCGTGTTCAATTACAATTACTATCTTAATTAATTACGTATTTTAATTACACTAAAGTAATTGGTAATTGAGTAATTGAAATACTTTCGGGGGGAAATGTAATTGAGTAATTTGTAATTGAATTCCTTTTTTTGAGAAATGTAATTGAATAATTTGTAATGTAATTGATTTTCTTCACATTTTTCTCTGTTTAGCTTGGATGAAAGCCCTAATACCACCACAGTTACTGTTTTTTTTACATTTTTCTCCTTTAAGTTAATGGTTCTTGCTCGAACAACCATTTACGTAACGAAATTCTAAATTAAAAATGGAATTCTGTATTGTAATTGTAAGGTTGTAATTTGTACTTCAAATACATTTAGTATTTAAAAGTAATTTGTAATATATATTTCAATTACTTTTGAATTTCAAACGTATTTTGTAATTGAAATATATTTGATTTTGGAAAGTAATTGGCAATTTGTATTTTAATTACAATATCAAAGTAATTGAACACGACTGAACCTCAGACTGACTTCCACTCGCTCACAATGACTCTCACTGAATTAGATCGACTCAAATTGACTCCCACTGGCTCAACTTGTCTAATATAAAATTGAGTCATTATTAGTCAATTGGAGTGAATTGGAATAAGTCTGAGCCAATGTGAGTGAGGATGACTCAGTATGAGTCGTTTCTTGCATTTACCATGTCTACAGTTACGTTTGCAACATGATTGAGTTGGAAAAACAATTTTTTTTATCTGTAGCATGAAAAAAGTGAAATTGTGTGCTGGAGGGTTGCATTTTGGTTACCTACCTTCAACAAATAAAACCGACCAATTTCAAATTGAGTTTTCTCGATTTCCCTACCGAAGTAGCAAAAACTGTTTGTTGGAGGTTGTAGAGCAGGGTTGAAGCTTTAAGTAGCATGTTTCAGAATGTGCTACTTTTGTGGGGAACGTTAGATATTAAATTTTGAAAATTGCAAAATCTTGGCTTCCCGAGCCAAAAATATCAAATATTTTCTACACCTTTAGACCAATTTGTCTGAAAATTGGTATTCTAGGGTAACTTTTTGTGCTTAATTTGATGGAGCAATCAGCTTTTTAAAATAAAATTGAGGTCATGACGATTTCGAAAATCCTAGAGGTCAAAGGTCATAGGGTATTTCTGGGGTCAAAAATATTTTTCTGGGGTAAATTGGGGTGCCTAAAAACATATGCAATATAAATATTTGCTAACGGACGACATGTCCGCTTCAAAAATAAAACTGCCCACCGTGAATTGGGGGCCAACGTTGTTCATACATTATTGTTTAGCATGACAAGGCTGTTGCCACAGGCTTAACCTGGATGGAACATAAAGAATAACAGTGGAGTCGTTCGAGGCAGCATAGTAGTTGTAATAGCGGCAATAACAAGGCATTTTTATTTATACCCAAGAAGCTAACTAAGAGCAGCCAAAAAGGTAGAACAATGTGTGGGGGAAAAGGAAAACATAACGATGTGTGGTCTGATGTGTACATCTTTCAATTTTAAGAGACCGAACGCCAACTCTACCAGCGTATGAATGACTGACTAATACTGATACACACATCTGCTACTGCAAAAGTTCAGACACATTCGCTGACGTAGGTTGGCATCCATTAAGGGCACTTCCTCTTTTCCAAAACAGTGAATGAGATGTTTCTTTCATGCAGCATACGTAATAGAGAATAAAAGGAATAAAAAGTGATCGTAATAATAATTCTCTCAGATGAAAGTGACTGTTATCTTGAGTCTTGGCTGTATGTATACACATTGCCCATATGATGTACTATTTTTGAACAAATGGGGCATAAGAAATTTTTAATGGTTATTCCCAGCACATCAGCAACAGTGGCTTTCCTTGCTAAACTGCACGCATTTCATTTTCAGCATGGGTAAATCAAAAAGATGGTAATAAGCAGTATCAAGAATAACGGAGGAAACCCGACAAATATTCCTTATGTATGTTTGTTTATTGCATTTACGCATGTAAATGTCCATAATACACACTCTAAATATGCATGTTGGAAAATAAGGAAGCAAAGAAAAAGTATTTATTTAAGTGCTTGTTATACCGGTGGTGGTGTATCCCACTGTCATTCTACACCACCACCATTATAGTGTTGTCTTTTCTCTCGCGATGACGTGCTTTCACTTTCTTCTGTGGTTTCACCACCGCTACCAGTCCCTGAGCATGCAGAGCCGCTGACATGGCGTGGCGTGATGTTCTCTTATCGTGCTATAATACAATATCTTACTACTTTACGGAGAGTTGCTTTATGTGTGTATAGGTAAAACCTATAAAATAGTTGTTATTCATATTGTAAGAATGTGCATTTGCTAACTGCCTTTTCACATCCATAAAAATCTTTTTTTTTAAATGATTATTTTTTGTCCTCTTTCTTTCCTTCAGTCAATATTGATAAAAAGCAAGAGCATATACTTGCTTGAAAGGAAGATTTGCTGATAATTTTTGATGGATGATTTCATGACCGTGTCGTTGAGACTAAGGATAGTTTTTTCATCTTGTAGTTTGTCCATTTCATTCGTTTCCATTGCTTAGGATAGTGGCTAACAATAAGTGTGAAATACTTTTTCAGCTTTTGCAGAAAGGGGAAACCAAATTAGCTGAAACAGAAAAGACTTGGTAAACAAGGAAGGATAAAAAAGGATTTAAGTAAGCAGTAAACTTGTTAAGATAGAGAAAATAGAATAGTTGCACAAATCCCTCTTGAAATTCCATTCTTGAAAT
Source organism: Willowsia nigromaculata (assembly GCA_034700605.1). Taxonomy (NCBI): domain Eukaryota; kingdom Metazoa; phylum Arthropoda; class Collembola; order Entomobryomorpha; family Entomobryidae; genus Willowsia; species Willowsia nigromaculata. The sequence goes on from JAQIXX010001126.1 coordinate 7,830, forward strand.
CAACAGTATCGAAAAGTAGGAAAAAATTAGCAACACTTGAACACTTCTTTTGTGTGCCTACACATTCATTTTCAATGTGAATCTTTTATGGTACCGCTTTGCGTTATCATTACCGTTACTGGACATTGACATGATTTATCATCCGTCAATGTTACCATTTCACTTCTTTATACAAAAAAAACTGCTATTTCCTTCGAAATGGGCGAACAATGCATGTACTATTTTATACATACGCTTCCAGCTTACATAACGAATTTCAAGAAAGCAATTTCAAATGTCAATAACAAGGGGAAACTTATTGGTAAAGAAAATATTAGAGGACATACAGTATATATAAACTATATAAACAGTTACAGCTACAACATTACCAAAAATCTAATAATAAGTTGCTTTTCTAGATTCTCCCTTTCAGAAAGATACATCCCTATTTTTATAAAGGTTGATGGAAATGCAAGAAATTTTTTATGTTGCACAAAAAACGACAAAATCTAATTTTCTCAATGAGGGTTTTCCTATCTGCTTCTTTCTCAATATCCAATTTAGCAATAACAAACGTTTTTTTCATTTGTCTTCCAGAATAGGATCTACACGCAGCTATTCTAGATATACTTAATCTGGTAATGGGCTGTGTTTTTGCGCAACTATATAAGGCGCTCCAACTGTTTGCATAGCATGTGAGTATAAAGTTTTGTGTACTGTAACGTACATAAAACTATGAAAGGAAAGTGGAACCAGAGGTCCCATATTTTATCCACACTATAATAAATACCTAAAGAATACATCCACCTGCGACAAGTTATTTTCTCTTTTATTATACCAGGTTATTGGATACAGAATCTGCCACCAACTTTTAGAATGTGGGGGCTGGGCTTTCGTAAATTGATTCTTTGTAGGACTAACCCTATTTGAAACCAAATGTCATTATACTATAAAGAAACCCTAAGTTTTCTAGAGAAATCTTGTCTATTGAATGAAATTGAAAGTAGCTTCCTCATCAGCATTGTACCATATATGATATATGTATTATGCTCTTTCATATAGCAGTATGATAGGTACATATTATGGATGTCTCTTCATGCACTTTGCTTTAGATGTTGTGTTCATAAGTAAATGTAACTCGAGATGAAGGGACGATGTTCTTCGCATTACAAGCTACATTTGCAGCATGTGAGTACATTTTCGCAAAAAAGTGTCCTCTTTATTGGCACGCAAGGTGCTATTGGGATTTTCCTTTGCGTTGCGTGGAGTCGTGTGGCGTCGCGTATTGTATTTACGTGTAAGCAGATATTCTTACGCATCACACTAGTGTACTCTCTGATGGATTTACCGGCTAGCATCTCTTGTATCTATTGCTTGTACATGTAGTAAAGCTTATGCATTGCAGTCATGTGTTTGGGCGACACGGCTGCAAGACATGCGATTGAAGCGGAGCGGCATACCTTGAACGTGAGAGTTGCAGTGAATTCATTCACCTGTTATGTAAAGTGAGTTGCATTTTTGTTACTGAGCATTTCTGAAACTAAACATTTGGTTTTATTGTACTAATATTTTCTAATCTTGTAATTATTTTGCTGTTAAGCAATACTGATTATCGAGTTTTAATGACAACAGTTACTTGAAGATGGACAACAAGCGGCAACATAATTCACCTGACCAACCGGTTGGTAAAAAGAGTGTGAAAAACGGGAGAAAGGTCGTGCCTTCTGAGCAGTTAATGAAGGAGGAGAAACAAAAGCTACGTAACTCGGAGAAAGCAGGACTTCCGCCTGTGGCTAAAAAACCAAGTTTTTCAATGTCTTCGGAGCAGTTACAAATAAAAGAAGAACAAAAGAAACGCAAAGCAGAAGCAGAGAGGCTTCGACGTGCGGCTAAAAAAGCAAGTGGTCCAATGTCTTCGGAGCAGTTACAAAAGGAAGAAGAACGGAAGAAACGTAATGCAGAAGCAGCAAGACTTCGGCGGAGGACGAAAAAGGCTTCCCCAAATTTACCAACCTCTTTAAACCAAAAACCGAAATTATTAAAACATGAAGCAGATTCTGAACTGCCTCTTTCACAAGGTTAATGCAGCCAGCCGAGAAACATTAATAATAACCAACCGGTTGGTTCCCCTGACGGGGGAACCCCCCTGCGTAAATATTGCACAGATCTCTCAGTTTTCGACTCCTACGAAGCAACAAACAGGAACTTTTAGCAATGCATCCAAATTCAAACTGCAACGAGCTGCAAGACTTTGGCCAAAACTTTTGAACACGTACATGAATAAAATAAGACGTGGACCAACTTTTATTTGTTCGTGTTGTGGAGGATTATTTTATCGAGAAGGAGTTCACAGTGTAGATAAAGACGAAACTACAAGAGTAGGAACTTGATGAGGATACGACCTGGTGTTGCCAATGCTAATCATTTTGACGCACAACTTCAAAATTTTTTGTTGTACAAACTGCAAATCCAGCACTCCTGCCATGCTAATGCCGAAGTCCCTGTTGAGAGCAAGTCATTGTCCCTCCATGAACTATCTTCAACACTTTTGGAGACTCTAGGATGCTTTTGAGCTCGGTTTTAATTCTTCCATACGTGGGAAAAGGGTCCACCAAATAGATCCTGTCGTATGTTTCAATTTGAATCAGGCAAGTCATACCTGTAATGTAAATACCAACCAGTTGGTCATTGCGAGATTTCGATAAGTTTTGGAGTGATGATTATAATGATCATAAAATTAATTTTTTTACCATGGTATGAGTGTTCTGTGTTTCCTTCTAAATCCAACGCAATTTCCTTTGCCGTTGCCAAATCATGAAGCATCCGAGAAAACTGTTCCTCATTGTCTACGACAATATACATGTTGTCGTTTATTGGAAGAGGCTCCTTAGGAAACGATGCGGGTGTCATTGGTACGTGAATTGGCTGGGGTTGAAAATTACGAATAGCTTCCAGGTTTTTGTTCTCACATTGCGCGTATCCCAGATTAAGCTTTCGTTTTTTAATCAAATAATCCCGAAAATTTGATTGAGGTCTTCATTGAGCTTTCCCATTGAGCCGTGTAAGCTTCCATTTTTCGCTGAAAAAAATGATTGCTTTTGGGATTTGGATGATTGGGGACGAACAGCGTAAGCCATATTTCACTCTTTTTACAAAATTAACTCTTTGATATTAGGTTTTTAAAAATTTCCAACCGGTTGGACTTCAGTATATTAAGTCTCATTAACGCAAATAATTATATTATGGATGGATGTTCATTACAATTTTTAATTAGCTCCTCTTAACTCACAGGTTGACACTAGTTAAGAATGTTTTTAATCTACACTGTTTACATTCTCCACTACCAGCTTAGCCACAACGTTGATTATATCAACTGGAGAATGCCGGGAACGAGGTATCAAGTTTTTGCGCGACAAGGGCCATGAATATTTGAAAGCAGTACTTTTAAAATACATAGATGGCGTGTAATGATATATGTACAGCATGAGGTATATTTTTCGTAGACAATCAAAGTTAGCTCAGTTAAAAATGAATCAAAAGGTCCATAATATATAGCTGTGACTGTCTACCTTGCGTGCTTTTTGAAACTTAGCGGGTTTTATTACCATCATCATCATCATCCCTCCTCACTTACTTCTTTATCGTAATACGATGTTTGAAAAGGTATCGCACAACAGATTACAATAATATTCTCCAAAAGTTTATCCATGTGCTTTACTACCTACTTATTACACCTTTACTACGCAAGCATAATGTTTTTACTTGATGTATGCATTTCATATTAGTTTTGTTTTCTGTGCGCACTTTTCATAATGCATGCATACCACAGTGACATCGTACAACAATACAATGTGGTACTCGTTGAAAAAGCCGATGCGATTGCAAGTTTTTTGTGCGTAGAGAAATGCATGGACTTAAATTGAATAAAAGGTACATGGTGAGGTAACCCTTCGTTGTATATAGTGCAGTGGTATTTTGATAAGATGTATGAGTAAAGTCAGTTTAGCCTTGAGTCTCCTCGAAGACACAATCCCCGGGTCATTGGCTCTTCCGAGTTCGCCTTTCATACATATCCATACATTGTTCTTTTATTTTGATGATGAGTTCCTTCCTGATACGCCAACCTCCTGCTAAAAAGCAGCTACAGTTAACCAAATTAAATAGCATTAAAGAGCATCTCTAATCATGCTGATGATGATTGTGCAGTAGGAGTATTGGTTTGGGATGCAATTGTTGTGTACTTGTACTACTTCTTGTGAATGTGGAAGATGAAGAAGAAGAGTTATGGTCATCCTGATCATGATTATCTGCATCATCATCATCATTAACATCTTTTCCCTCACTCTCAGCAGATCTGCTACAAAATACACGCAGCTAAAATCAGGTAGAGCCTCAGGAATCAAACCCATCAACGTCTACTCCTGCTCCCTACGACCTACACAACACACGCACACGACGACAGCTACTATTTCATCTGATCTTGCTGCTATTATCTTTACACGAATGATGGATACTACTACTAGTACCGATGACGAAGTTCAGGAAGAAAGCAGAGATCTTGTAATATAGAGAATAAAATTGAATGCTTATACCCTTTTTCAGCCCTTCTACCACCCATCGCACTATATCTTTATTTCACGTCGCATAATATACCAAAAATCACCAGAGGAGACACATGATGACCATATAATACAGGAAGTAAAACAGTCAAGTTGTTTTTTTTTGCTCGCGTCCGTCCATTCCATTTGCGGAGCTAGCACCTAACCTATGTGCAGCTGTCCATTATGGTTTTGTCTCTTTGGGCTGGCTGGAGAAAAAACGATGAATCATTGCAAGTTACCTGTACTTATACTTATTATTGCTGTATATCCTCATAAATTATTAATAATTTCCTTCCTTCGTTCTCTTGTTCGTGGGTCTAACCTTTTCTGTTTTGTAAGTACACACACATTTATTAAGCTTGCTCAAAAAATTACTCTATCATCATTATAAACATTATACGGATTTTTTGCTTCTTCTTCCGAACAAGGCGAGTCGTATTTTCTACCAAGAATAATTGCATTCGTCATTCGTTATTCTGTGTTGGGAGTTTTATGAGTGTGGTGACCAGGAAAAAATCTCTTCCTTTTTAATATTTAGGCATAAGATAAAAAACCTTATTACTGTTATTATTAAAGTTAATACACGACTTGTGTTAGATGATATCATCATCAATCGCATTTCCGTTAGTGGGCATTACGTACGCATCTTTTTTTTCTTTTGCATTGAAAGCCATATTTCTATTATTTATGCGTAAGTGGCAACTACACCAAAGGAATATTGATTTCATGTGGGAACTAAGCTGTAAATGCAAAAATGCTCATATAATTTTCAAGAGAGAAGAAGATGATGATGAAAACGGATGGCCTAGAGAATAGAATAGGTAATCGGCTATGAAAAAAATAATGATAATTTTGCAGGCAAAACTGAAACTGAGAATGTGAGTGGACTTCAAGCACTTTACTTTTGTTTTGCAATCACAGTAGCTCATGACAGCTCCCTTATATCTTATCAGAATTGCAAATTTTATTTGAATTTCACAATATCAATGAATAGTAAGAAACGTATGCTTGAACGACAAGCTGGTAGCAGGAGGAAAATTAGCAATAATCCATTGTAAACTGGTTCATGAAACTAAAGAAAAAATGTCTATGCTGCTGCTGCTGCTGCTGCTGAAATCGTCGACAAACAGACGACAAGAATTGCATACCAACTTAAACTTGCTGATAATATTGATGAGGATAATATGATTATGATGACTGTTGTACAGAACAAATTACCGTCATCATCATTCTAGTGGATGGTCTTCAATAAAAGCACACAAGAACACAAGCTAACTCGCATAATATACGAAAGCACCACAAAGAATAACAAATTTCAAACAAAGATGATGTGTGGCACGTTGTTTTAGACGCAGTTTGCAGAGAAGTGTGTGTAGTGTAATAACACGCCTCTATGGGCAATGCGTAAGAGATGATGTTAATGATATTGTACGTTTCATGTTTCCAGTGACTGACTTTAATGATGAGATAATAGTTTTAACAAGTAACAAGTAAAGACTGTGAAATTGACCTTTACATTCATGTCTGAGCAATACATTGCTAATCCAGTTTTGGCTAAAAATATGAAGCAGTTTACATGGTACATATTAACCCTTAACCGTAACACTAATTATTCGCGCAATAATGGTAAACATGCTAATAACATGCAGTAGTAATTGATAATTTACACTTTAGCTCAAAATAAGTAGGTAATCACAGTGAAGCTTGTTGAGTGTCAAAAAATTGTGTACCACGACCACCAAAAGGTTGAATGTTAAATCTACACATAATATAGAACATTTCCGTTAAACCATTATAATTATAAATAGTAAGAACATATTTCATCCGCACTTATTTACATTAACATCCAGTACAAGGGCAAGTTTGCTTGCTTAAAATAAGACATTTATTAAACGCGGCTTTGTCAAACAAAGACAGTTTTCGCAAAATGAAAATATTAAGATAAAAATTATATGATTTTAAATGTGTCAAGGAGGTTTTCCTATCTCATTTACATGCATAAGCCACCACCCATTTTAAGTCAGACTAGCATTAACATAGAAAAAACAATTAAAAGAATAAAAGTACAGTAGTGATGCGCATGTACACTTTATGAGCATGTGCTAAGCGCAGACATAAATTCTCATGAGTGACTCGGTTTGTTGATGAATGTGAGTTAATTGTTTTATTCTATAAATTCACTGAAATATTTATTTTTATCTTCCGCCATCAAGTGACAATTATAGCGCGTTCCGTGTTATCTTTAATAATAGATTTGTCATGTGTATGTCCATGTCCAATGAGAAATATCCTTCCGTTTTACCCCTGCTTATAATATATTCATGTTAGTATTCGTCATAAGTCACATTAAGGAAAATAATGACAAATAGCTTGCATTCTTATTTGATAACTAACCAACAGTAACGTTCAATAAATCATAAAAATGATACGGAAATAAAACTCAGTCTTTCAATTCATAATGCATCAATACACTTTCCAGGTACATTCAATTCATTCCACTTGATTTATTAGATCTTATTGATTTTTTGCACTTCTTGGTCCACCTACTGCTTTGCAGAAGAAGATCATAGAATGACGAGAGTAGACTAGACAGAAACAATAATCTAACCATAAATAGACCCATTCACTTCCGGAAAAACAAACCAATCACTCAGCCCAAACAGAAATGCATGGACAAAATGGACAAACAATTTAATGAATATGATGATTATTAAAAATGATAATAAATCGTGGTTCTGTTAAATTATGCTCTACTAGAATAACTTGATTTTTTTGTGGTTGAGTTGTACGCGTACTCGCAAGTCGCAACATAAATATCTATCTATCTACTAGCTATAGATGGGGTCATCACATTGGATCCATGCATTGTGACTGATGATCTCGATGTTGTCAATTATCATCGATTAAGAGGAAGCAAAAGGGTTTACACAAATGTTAGGTCTATATCTCTGTCAGTCATGAAGTAATTATTATATGAACCTTATCAATCATGTAAAGTTGTTCTTCACTTGGTTTAATTAAATCTCATGAACATTTTTTTGCAAATCTGTTTGAAGTGGCAGATAAAAATTTTTGAAAATTTGCACGGTGCATTGTAATACGTTATGTAGCAATTCGAATAAGTTTATCTTTATAAATTGGTTCATCTTTCGCTACTTCTCTACATTTCTAGGCGAGTGCTGAGTGATCAACTTGATTGACCAGATTAAACAAGACCACAGCTAGAGCAATTTAAGCAACAAAAACACACAAATCAAAAATGTATTGGTTGGAGCAATGAGTTGTAATGATATGCTTATGCGGCCATTAGGTACGTTAAAGCTCATAAAATATGAAAGAGAGGAGCTTGCTTGCTAGTTGCTACATTCAAAGTTCTCTCAGTTCTCTGGCCAGTCATACAGGTAGACTCATAAACACACCCAGGCGGAAATGTCTTTGTCATAATTAGGACTGATAATAAAAGAGTGTGAGTGAACAAAACGTTCCATTATCGTCAAATTGTTCTCCTCAGAATCGAATGGTCCAAAGAAGATTGAGGAGCATGATCACGACGAACAACAACCGCGATGATGACCGTTGGTCATCGTGTCTTTATTTTGGTGGTGATTGCTATTGTCAGGAAGACGCAGAGCACAAAAAAACGAGCAATGGTAACGCGGTATAAAGAAGACTGATTGCGAATTGGGATGTGATATAGTGCCTATTATCAAGCTTTAAGAGTACACATATAATTCACTCTTCTATATACCTACCGGATACTGCTTTACACTACTGCACGCGTGCAGTGTTTCCTTTACGCAATCATCCTTTTGACTAGTTAATTTCGGCCCACCTAGACCTTCATGAGTGGAAGCTCATATAGCGGAAACAGTGCACTGTAATCAGTTAAAGAACACGAAGAGTTATGTGACTCCAAAATTAGCGGCATAGTAAGTAGAAAGGCGGAGAAGACATCATTTACACATCCCGCAAGGGTTTGCCTGGATAATCTAGTTACCTGTTTATATTGTTTTTCATGTTGACTTGCCCCTAATTGTTCCTTAATTAAAATGCACAAAGAAATAATTTATTTGTTGGATGTTTTCTAGTTCAAGACACTAATTGATTTTATAGTTGTTTTACAGCTTTTGTAAACGTTTTTGTTAGTCAAATCAATTTTCTGATTCCAACCTCTATTTTATCATTTCATTGATTTGAAAACATTCCTGAGAATTTTTTTACAGGATGCGCCAACAAGTGCTGGCAGGATATATCCCAATTATTACAACAGATTTTACAACTATTTTTGAATAGGTAATCTGGAGTCTGGAGCTAGTTGGAATTAAATTCTTGCATTAGCTTGAGGAAAACTATTAAGATTTACAAGAATAGAAAATAATATATTATTTAACCACGATGAGTGCAGTATTATTCAACAAGTCATTTATAGTATCTAATTAAATCGACATAAACAGTTTATACCGAGCATAACTTCAAATGTTAATTACTTTTTCATACAATAGCTCACACTTTCTTTTCCACTTGACATTTGACTTCAAAGAAATCGCTAATCGTAACGTAAAAGTAATTATATACACACCTTTACTGCAATACCTACTCATAGTTCTCGACGTAACCAGCGTCATCAAGACCTTGTCAGCAATCTGCAAACTTCACACGGCCTTCATCAAAGGAAGAAAAATAACTCGATATTACTTTACTTTGTTATTTATTTATACACACCACACGCATTTGCTATATACCCATCTAAATTGGTCTCCCACCATCACAGGAAAAAATACATTTATTTGCGACAAGTAAGGTACATTGATGTGAGCCCTGCAAAAGTTTAAATTTTATTTACTTTGGCTTCATGCACACATATCTTCAGCTTCAGCTATTTTCTGAGTTTACAATTTAGCAAGAAATAATTTTCAGTGACACTTTTGGCATGTAACAATTTTCAGCTCATCACAGGTTATTAGCGATAAAGATTACAGGATGATGGTGCTTTGCTGGGATGGGCAATTCATGGATTCAAGAAAGAAAAAACTATTTGTTTGTATGACTGACGCTGAGGGGCATATGGGCACGAGTACATAAAGCAGCAAAACGTTAGCAAAATGCATGTAAACTGTCATAATAATTTACCATTTAACTCGACTACACATCGTGTTTTTCTGATTTTTCTTTGAAAAAACCTCAGCTTGCTTCCTTTCAATTTGATATCATTTAAAGATTATCTATCCGTCTGTGGTGTCTGTGAGTCCAGGTGTACCATGAAGCTTTTTATACACAAATCATAATTTCTTATATAATGCTTATTCTGATTGATGAGCGAAAAATTGTTACGGTAGCCTTCATGTCGAATCGTTCATGAATGCAATGACTCAATTGGCACTTGGCTTGAAACGTCAAGTCGAATTAGCATTGCTTCTCTCCTATTCCGTAATAATATCGTGTGCTATCAAATCAGAAGGAAAAATTTCAAAATGGCTTAAACTTTGAGAGTAAAATAAAACAGGCAAATCAAGGATGACTTATGATGTAAACACCTATTTTGTTGGAAAAATGAAGGCAACCCAGACTTCATATACCTGTCATCTAAAAAATTATATTATTTAACCTGTTTGCAGGTAAAGACCAAGACAGGCGCATTGCCAGACGAGCGTTCCAACGATTCAATTGAAATAAACATTGAAAACGTACTTGAAATATCTATCAATGGAAGGAAATTGACTGGAAAAGTTGTGTGTCTGATACTGGCCAATTATGTAGTCATAAAAAGCGCCGCATTATTATTCCTTTGCTTGGCTGATTTATGACAGTATTTACCTTCAGCTGAATTACATCAAAGCTCAGAAATTTGCAAAACATTACGCAGAAAATTGTAGGATTTATTTCTCGAGGAACCACTAAAATCCTCACGTGTGTAATCACCTTGCACGATTTTACAGGAGATTCTGAAAATAGGCAGTAGCAAAAGAGACTTGCTTTTGGCAGCAGCTCATCTCGTTGACATTGCAGCAAATATTAGTTCAATGACTGCTTTGTTTCTTCATCCTCATTGCAATAAAGTGCAACAATACGAGAGCAAATCTGACTACTGATGATAATGATTGATATACCCAAAAATTAAGTGCTTTAGCATTGATTTCGTATGATGAGTTATGTCAGTGTGTTGGTTAATGAACCTAACCATGCAGTATTAACGATTTACCATTTTATTGCAAAAAAGCATTTCATTTGGTAAGTTTACCAGCCTCATCACCACAAAAGTATTAGCAAACTTGTGCGATTTTATACCTCTAACTAACCACACATGTGTGTATGCATGCCTGTCCTAATACAATATAAATTGAGTAATTCTATCGCAATTATCATCAGACTAAAAAAATCAGACATCTTTTAATATATAATATGCAGTCCCTTCAACCAAAATCCCTTAAAAAGTCAAGCCTTTTAGCATTTTTGTGAATTGGTTTGGAATTGGGAGGAGGTGGCTGGCTGGGCATTTTTGATTATTATTACATATCCAGATACAAAGATAAATTTTATGCACATAACAATGTTGCATCAGTGCGTAATGTGAGAGATAAAAATATTTCGCGATTTAAACGAAAAAGTTGGATTCACAATCTTGTTAAGCATCCATCTCTCTCCACATCATGAGAGTGTGTTAAAAATGGTGCAAAAATGACCAAAGACAGCGTGTAATGTTGAATTGGTTATGTGAAGAGCAGCAAAAAAAATATGTGTTAGTTTGTAAAAGAGCAATATAGCTTATCTTTCGCAATAAAACAAAGTTAAGATGATGGCGTGGCTAGCAAAAATAAGGTGGTAATAGTGTGAGTGACTACATGTAAGACAATACGTGATGTACGGATAATGCAATATTTTTTCAGAATCTTGAAAAGACAAGTGCCGAAAGTTTCGTCGCTAACATAAATACCGTCATATCATACCTCCTGTTAACATTGTCATGTAATAATAAAAATGGCCAAATTATGACGAGTTAAAAGCTTGCTGAACAGAAGATGATGAGATGGTGCTGATAAAGTAAACCAAGTGCAAAATGCACGTTGCTACTAATGAAATAATGTTGGTATTGTTGCATTGCATATTATTGCATTATTGCATATTTTTCCCATTTCTCCCCTCACTGCTGAATGGCCATTTGTATACCTAATGTTGTTGATGATGATGACTACCGAAGCGAGGCAAAGAACCACTGCAGTGTAGCAATCAAGGTTTAGAGCAACTTTTATTGCCGCGCCGCAGCGGTAATGATAAAAATGCTAATACGTTGGAATAGTGGCAACAAAATAATTGCATGGAAATTTTTTCGCGAGTTGAATCAAGATTTTGGCTCAAAGTCAGCAGTTATGAGTGAATTTATATGGGCTTACTTAATATTTTAGCACATTTTTTTCCTGAGTAGGAAAGAATGTGGCCACCACTGCAGCCATATCCACCATATAGCCACCACCATCATCAATCTACCGCACCACAATCGCCACCAGCAATTTATTGCAGAATCTGGTTTAATGTTTTATAATGTCAGTGTGAATGGAGTAAAGTGAATTTTTATGCAATTTGTACCCACTCTGAGAGATGCTTCTCTCTACCTTCCCTGAATTTCTTGATCCTCCCACATTACTATAACATTTTATATGTGTGTGCTTGTATACGCAATGGCGAAGATGTTTTCTGAATCGAGCAGTTTTCGTTTTTCATTGGGAATTTATTTTCCCAGTGGCTACAAAAATTTATGAGATCATTGGTGTGGTGGGATGTAAAATTGTTTTCTGCAAAGATGCATAAAATGCAGTAATAAAATACTATGTATTACCTGTAATATGTTATACAGCCGAGTACAATATACACGCATAATTTTTAAACATGTTCTATGAAGAGCCTTCTAGGCCATATAAAGTAACAACTAATTACACACAGGTAAAATTTCGACGGGGATGGAGATGTAAATAATCTCCGTATTTTTCTCTTGTAGCTGTTGTAATGTTATATCATGTTGGTGCCTGAGAAGTGTGATTGTGATAATGATAATAAAAAGCTGAATATTAATCTGAGAGTTTGGTTTGAGTAGTTGAGAGATTGGAATGGAAGGTTGGTGGTAAAGCTAGCTTGAGGCCTATTTCGAAACCTGAATTATCCTCGTCTACGTGGGACGTTAAGTGATTAAGTAGTCAGCACTGACATATTATTACACAGCATCGATGAATATAACACTCTGCGAGTACTCATGTGCTTTGGCAAAATGATTTAATATTTACATAGGTACATACACACTTGCTCTTTGTAATAGACCCTTAGGTATGCATTGCACCAAAAAAATATTAATTCAAGATAAAAGACAGAACTCATTGATTTGGTGTGAGATATTTAATTTTTATTAATTTCTACACCAATATATTCTACAGTGTAGGCAACAAAAGATGTTCATTCATGAAATGCGTATTGCAGCGTTTAAAATAAAATGAGGATCTTCGATGATAAGGATTTCCGAATTTTATAAAGTAAAGTTAATCATTTCTTTTTCCCATCATCATGATACTCACTGACCTTTGAGAATAATGCAAAGATGAAGAAGGACCTCATCATTTTATATTTTATCATTTTGATAATTTTTTACTAAATAGTAAGTCACGACGTTTCTGTCATGACTGCCGCTAGTGCCGCTGTGGTGGTGACTTTGTCTGAAAACTGTCCATCCTTACCGAGTGTCCATCTATCGCCTCATGGAACATTCACCAAAACTATCTCGAACACAAATTGTCCAAAGAACGTGATTCCAAGCAGGTTACGAATGTCTCGAATTAACGAAAGAAGTCACCACATCTGCGTTTGGTGGCGTTTATTAAAAAGCAAAAAAAAATCTAAGGTCATTTCCTGATGTTATGCACATGCTGCTGCTATTAGTGGACTATACTCCTTACCCTTACCTTTATAACGCAAAACGCAATGACGTGCTCATTTGTAGTGCGTTTATCGAAAAAACATAATTGTATTATTGCTTTTGGCGAGTCTGCGCCCACGGTCTTGAGCAAATACGATACAAAGCTGCGCATCTTGTAGGAAATGATTTGCATCTGATTAATAAGAACAACAAATATTGATGTCCCAACAATCTGATTAGTTGTTTTAAACTAAAGTATATATGTTTCATATTCCATTTAAATGTCTACTTTATTCGTATACCTACATATACACTGAACACAAATGCATATATATTCTAATGTCCCAAAATGGATACGATAAAATCTTACATTGTTCAATTTATTGATTTCTGTTCATCGTTATGATTGTCGGTTGACCTAAAAATTATAAACTCGTCTTTCTTTGAATGCTAACAATTGTTTATCGTAGCATTTATCGTATGTGTGCATTTTATAGAGGCCAAGGATGACCCAAAATAAATATTCCATGATACAAAATATACATCATACATCCTTCCGTCATCAGTCATTCTGTCCGAAATTTGCAACAATGCAATAGTGCATTGGCTGATTAATACAAGTTATTTAGCGCTTGAGTCATGTTTGTTATATGCATATATCCCACAGCTAAATCCAGTACTCACCAGTTATTTGAATGCAATTTCATGGAAGTGATGCATACAACTTGCAAAACTACCACACGCTCTACAACAACAATAATGTTGTAGTTAAAACATATACCTATGTATAGCCACATCATATTTTACTTCTAGTAGTCTATCGTGTCACGTCATCCTACACCTTTTCTTCTATTAAATAGCTAATTTTCACTATACTGGTCTGTCATGTCACAGGAATATTACCACTGATGGTGCACTAACTTTTGTAATTAAAGGGGGTTATATGATGTATCTTTTAATGCCAAATGTCGAAATGTTAACAAAGTTGTTATAACTCTATTGTTTGCATGTTGTCACAGAGGAGGAATTATTACATGCTTGCATGTGAAGTACAATATCTGCTACTACTATCTAGTTAGCTCTAGCTTACTATAAACCTCACAATAATGATAAAAAGACTCGAATTATCACCATGCATAATCATGGTACTTACACCACAGTAGCATCATAAATCCCTGCAATTTTCCATTCATATCAATCACTCCTCCCCTGACTGGCCAAAGCCAAAATAAAAATAATGATTTATAGAATCTCTCTGAACACTATACTTTTGAAATACTTGCGGGCAACGTTTATTTGAATATTTATATTTCTTTGTTACGTTCCGCTCACATCATCAAGGTATAAAGTTTATCAAATACTATCCACATAAGAAAAAGCGTCGAAAAGTAAGAATGCTCTGACAATTGGCTCCATGTTGCGCAGATGTGATGTATTATCAAACTTGTAATAATGAATTAAATGACAGATAAAATGAAACATGACGTTTCACGTCCCATTCCTATGACCCGGTTGCCATTTCAAAAGTCTGAATTTTGGTCGTAAATCTTGTAAGTTTTACGATTACCACTTTTTAACTCGATGTTTAACATCAAAAACACGTTTCATTTAGTAATTTAATTAAGATGGACATTTACATTTGCTGTTTTCATCAATCAAGCACGTTGCATTCCAACTCGAATGCTTTTTTCATGTCTTCCTCGAATATACGTGACAAATCCTCCACCAACCTAACAAAAAATTAGCACAAAATGAAACACCAGACACAGACATAATTCTGGTAGTATGCAAATGACTTTCCCCTAAAAAACATCTCATTGTCGGCTAGTAGACATAATAAAAAACTTGTAAATTATCTACTTAATGATTGTTACATACACACTACCATTAAATTGGATCATTTTAAAACTTAAAAATGTGTTTTTGTGGATATTTCATGACCACTGAGACCTTATTTTGGTCACCCAAAGAACTATAACTTTGCAGTCATCTTCTTATGTCAGGTTAATTTCTCAAGCTGATCAGCAAACGGCTTCACAAAGGTAAAAGATTACAAGAACATTTACACCTTCTTGATTTTGATTTACCCATAAAATATCCTAACGTGTAAGACTTTACACAAGCAATACATACATTTTACTATATACGGGGTTATATTTTACAACAATAATAATCTGCAAAACAAGGTAATAGAATTCACAGTCAAAGCTAGTCTGCTCAGATCATCAGAACATCAGCCAGCGCATGGCATCATTTGTACACACATAATATGTACCTGTCTGCCTAATGTTTGTCCCATCATAAGGCACACACATTAGCAGAAAAAATCCAACTAAACCTGTTATTGCCTCATAGAAAACTGCAACGATATATGTTGGGTTTGGTTTGATGAGTGTTAGTCGGATAAGCATGTCATTTCTTCGAATACTCATAACACTATACAGAGTAAAAAAAACATTTCAAACAATGAATGCATCAGTCGCAAAATGTAGACCAATTTCAATAGTTTATATACATTTTACTGTTTTGCATCCCATGTTAACAAAATGCAACAATGAGTCACATCAACACATGGTGCATGGGAAAAATTGCAGTTTTGTTTACCGATAAATAATAGGCCGATGACAATATAATAATGATGATCGCTAGGTTCACTTTTTTATCATAATCGCCTTTATAATATTTACACCCCAGCAGTGGCAATCACTAACAATCAATGCCGCTTTCCTTTTGATGTAATTCGAAGAACAGTGTTTATGCGCTTTATTACAGCATTCAACACTATTGGCAATTGGCAATGATGTGCTCAGCTCAGTGTTTACTTTGATGTGCTAGATTTTTGTGTGAGACGGAAACAAAATGTGAATTTATGTTACTGGTTGGCTCCTACAACCACTGCATGTTTTACTTTTTCTGCTGACCAATAATCCCATTGTTGGCAGTAAGCACCAAAATGCAAGAATCTTTTGCCTTTTGGCCACTTATACTATTTTCCTGTCAAAGCTCTGTGTGTGGTCAAACATTAAACCGTATAATTATTATGATGGAAGTGTAATTTGGATCAGAAAAATTATATTATGATGATCGATATCATATCAACAATCATTAAATAAATGCCATTGGATCGATAAGCTAATATTGCATAAAACCAACATGGCATATAGCTTAAGGTTGGCTATCATAGTAGTAAAGTGGTAAAACCACAATAGAAGTGATTGAATAGCAATCTAATCGTATACTTATCATATCAAAAGTTACTTACACAAGTGTATAATATCTTTTTTGTCGTTTTTACTTTTTTTGCTCTGCTGGCATGCTGCATTAATTGTTTTTGAAAACGTGCTTTAAAATGTAAAGATAAGCAAGTTACAAGCATATCACATAAAATAGAGCATTAAAAAGATATTCGAACATACACTTGCCAATTTTCAGATTATTTATGATTAATTTACTTGTAATTTGTAAAGCAGTTGAAAAAGTAGGCTACCAAGATTATTTCGTTTGGTTGAGAGGGAATCCATTTCTCTATTAGGCATAGTCGAAAAAGAAGGGTAAAGATGACTAGCAAGAAGTTCGGCCAAGTTCACACAATAAAAAATTACCTTGTAATTTCCGGAAATTTCTTCACCGCTGCAATAGCAGCAGCAACAGCAATTAATAGGATTAAATAAGTTTGTATTGTTGTTATAATTATTTTAATGGCGCTGTTTATTATGCGAGTCATATGAAGAAGAGGGTGCATAATAAAATTCAAATGTCTGCCACTGGGACTATTAGTGTCGTTGCTGCTACGAATGCAGTGTCTGCTGCTCCTAATAACAATAAGGAGCTTTGTCAATCGGTAAAGTTCTTCCTTCTTCTTAAGGTTGTAAATGGATAATTTGTGCCGTGTGCACTTATACATTTCTTGCAGAACAAGAAATCGAAATAGGAGACAAATATACGGTTGTTGTTGTGTTGCGTTGCAGTTTCTGGATTGATTGTTATGTCATTGCTGCTGACACCATTTCTTCATCATCGTACGAAATTAAAGTAAAATTTATGATGATGAAGATGATTGTTATTATGATCATCTCACAGACAATGTTCAGTATTTGCAAACGATTATGGAGCACTAGATCACAAAAAACTATTTATATTTGAAGCTTTTTTCCTTTAGTTATTGGGCAACAATTTCGTGTACTATGATAAAACAATAAAATAACTGGCTCTAACAATTAAAGGTTTGTTTTAAATTAATAAATTGTAATGCAATAAAAACTAAAGTAAATGTGCCTTCAAGCAATAAAAATCTTACTTCTTGTTTGACTCGTATGATTAGTACTGGACCAATAACAATGTATGTATCTAGATTTTCTTGTCGGAAAAAAGTGTACCACCTATATTGTAAAACATATATAGTGATAGTACTAGCTTTGTGTGCTAGACTAAACTATTTTTATGTAAAGTTCTGCTTAAAAAACACCATAAGCCCAGAATTTCTTTGCATAATGAGCAATTAAACGCGGTTCATCATACCGAGCAAATCTGCCAACATCGCTCTTTTCTGCATTAGATTATTTTTACAAGATATGGAGATTATTATGAGGTTGCAGAAGTGGACCACACAACGACACATTTTTGAGATCCACAAGATTCATAATAATCGTATTTTAAGTGCATATCTGCATATGTTATTTGTTATTATATGGTTATGAATCTTCAACTAATGTAAGACAAATGCGATTGTCGATTTTGATTGCTGCTACGGACTGAAAACTGCATTCATCCATCCATGATATTAGGACTAGGTATACATCACTTTTTACTTGAATAAATTAACTGTCTCTGTGTTACACTCCAAAATCGTCCCAGTATCCTGTCCAAATATGGGCGACAGATCTTGGTCTTGGAGTATTGACTATACCTATTGAAAATACATAGAGAACAAACATTGATTATCACCTCGAAGAATCATCACATCATGAATGAGCCATGTGACATTTCTCTATCTTCTTTTGTTTTGGTCGATTACACAATCATGCATGCGTCAGAATATGAACCAACAAAATAAGTCCACTCCTGCCATTATTGATGATAATTTGTAATTAAGATGTCGTTCTTGCCATACGTGAAGACAGAAGAGAGGAGAAAATCATTTGTTTCTTTGCATCCCAAATGAAAGATGAGAAGGGACTTGAAGTGTAAGATTGGTTTTTAAAGCAGCAGTTACATAACCACATGGCATGGTCATTTATCACAGTATTCTCCCATTAAAACAGGGTATATCATTAACACATAGTTTGTTACCTGCTTCTTGGATGGTAGGCAGGTATTATTATTAATATGTCTTTCCACTTTGACGAGGGTATCATTTAAAATTATTTTGTGCATATGCATAACGTAATTGAAGCAAAAAATGTAAAATAGTTTGGTACACCTAAGGCAGGTGGGTTCGCAGTAAAAAAGATAGGTAAATACCATGTAATTTGGTACTTGGAAGAGAGGATAGAATAATAAAGTATGCAATGCAAGTAACATTTACATTGTTAAATGCTTATTTACTACTACTGATGAATATCATGTTGGTTGACGTTTTGTTTTTCAAATGCACACTTCAGGTATTTAATTGTTTAAAATTGGATTGCCCTTCTCTGTCGCACAATCACTCGTGCTTGGGATTACCAGCAACTTACACCACCACAAGTGGCCATCTTCCTAGAAAAGCTAAAAAGTCCAATCTCATCGTAAAACAATAGGATTAGTAAAGTCAAAAGTTGGAAGTGTAATGTTTACTTTTGGTTGTTTGTAAATGCATGCATACCTTTTTAAAACAATCACACAATCAACAACAATTCTAATATGAAAGTAAGGTGGTATATTTAAAGAGTAAGGGCTAAGCAAGTCACTATTTTTAATCTCTTCATGGCAGAAGAACTATGAAAAGTAAAAGAAGGAAAAAATGCCTTTGAGCAAGCATGCATTTTATTCATTCATAAATCCATTTTTCTTCGTGGTTTGCTTTATTTACGACACGATACGCTGATCAAATCGAATTGGCTGGTTGATAGTAGAAATAGACAGAGAATTTGAAAAGAAATAGACATGACTAGAAATAGTTTACACAGGCATATATATAGACCCAGGCCCACACAATCAACATAGGTGAGGAAGAAGTCAACAGAGGTAAATTACAAAACTCTCTCTTGTCTTGTTCCACACAATCATTGATGACATTTCTACTTCTTTGTCGTTCAACAATGAGTGCAATAATAATATGCCATAAATATGTGCTTGCTAGACATAGGTGCAAAGTACAAGTTAATACTTGGACATTGGACTCCATGCTGAGTTTGTTCATGTCTGCAGCCTGTTTTCATGCATTTGGATGTTTATTTCGTGGTTGTGGGAGCATTGGGAGTGCAATGAGAGAGACGGCAAATATGTTTTTATGGTCATTAGACGATGATCTAATCCGCAGCAACACCCACATAAACAAAACAAACTACCTAATTCGAGTAACCCTTTATAACCAATAAACCAACAGGATCTTCATTCTTTGGATTGGTTTTGTTTGCTGCTGTTAAATCCAAATTGGTTAGCGTTTTTTTTTGGTGGCTCGCGTCGTGTCCCCCATAGAGTTCCTCTTCCGTGGTAAAAATGCTATCTTGTCTTATGATCATCAAATTTATGAAATGACACAAGCAAGAAAACCTGCATAGATCTATGCGTGCCAATAAAATTCATGTGCACAATTCAGACACGACGACTTTTCTTCTCTTGCATAAGCTTTGCTTATCCCCAATAACCTATTTCAAGTTTCAAAATACAATCATATTGTCAACAATACAAACCATATTATTATTTTGCATGTTATCAATCAAAATCAAAACATAGGTTTGATGCCGTGATAGCCATCGTGTAAGTAAGATCATCATTTATCGCTACCCACACACTCCAAGTCACTTAAAGATGATTTTATTTAAAATGTTGGCCTTTTGCCCCTTTTTGTCTTCTTCTCCCTCAAGTCAGACTGAGATGGTTCATTTTAAATTTTCCCTAACGAGATTTTTATTTTTTTGTGGTAAAAACCAAATTATAGTAATGAGAAGGGAGGAGCTTTTTCCTAGCAATGGTAAACATAATCAAATCACATATCCTATACACTAACATGTTTTTTCTAACACTTTTACAAGCAAATAGTACACAAACAAAATTTATTGCTGTCATTTTTTCATTATGCATTTTGCACGCATGGCTATTCCGTGGGACCTGTTATACCTCATTGGTCAATATTACTAGCACCTTTAACATTTTGGATGTGTGCTAAAAAGGGCAAATTTTTATCGGCACGATTTACCGTCAGCATGGCTAACATTTGATTATGCTGCATCCCTTTGCGGTATATTTAGCTTGCTGAAAATGTTGAATATATGTGACAAGTTATGTACCTACTGAATCTTGGCTGGATGCTTACTTTTCAGTAAAAATTCTGTTAAGGCAATAATTTACGTTTGGCAATACTCCTAAAATATTATACCATCACTAACATGCCTAATAATAATTACCAATTAGTTCTCTTGTAAGAACTTCGGTCACCGCACGAATTTTTTTTCGAATAAAGGTAAAATATGAAAAGGGGTTGCATGTGCCGTTGTGCGTATGGGTGTATATATAGGTAGATATTGACACAAACACAATCTTATATAATCATTTTCAGTTGGGTAATACCTACTGAGATCGATACGACAACTTCTTAAGCAAGATTCAATTGAACAACAAAGAATTTAGAGAAAAATTATGTTTTTAGTAGCTCTAGTGGAAAAAAACAATATTCCCATGTCTATTTTAGTGGATATGTGAGTTTGTAAATTAACTTGAATTAAATGTAAGAAATAGAACAAATTAGCACAGGTCATTTTTTTTGAGCACGCATGCAGAATCCTAAAGATTCTTGCGGCATAAATGAATGCAAAAAGGTATGCTTATTGTGTGTTGAAGATGCTTAAAATGATCTGCAAAAGTGTGCGCAAATTTTTTTCTGCAAACAGAAATGAGTTTTTGATTGACTAACTCATCGAAATTTTATTAATTGCTAATTGAAATAGCGTATGCGTAATGCAACTGATTGCGAGTAATTTGGTAGCAGACAGAATGAGATATTTTATTGTTATTAACTGAGCAAAAATCCATTAAATGTGTAAGGAAGTTTATAATTGTTTTGAAGGGTGTGGAGTGTGCAGCTATTATAAGTACATGTGCAAACATCACTACATCAATATTACAAGCTCGTATTCCTATGCTGGTGGTCCCTTTGTAAATTTGAATAGTTCTTAAATTGCTTTGAATATAAAACATTAATCGTCATTTAAATTTCAGACGTAGAGCTAGCAGAGAGTAAACATCAATATTTTAAATTTTAATTCTCATTCATAACGAAACTTGCCACGTTTTTAACCTCATCTTTTGTCATGTTAAAAGATGATCATCTCTATCTAGCAATAAGTTTTGATTTAGAACTGACTACATCCAAAAGAATTGTGTTCTTCATTAATACTTTTGCAATAGGATGAGATTGATAGTTGTAATTATGATTACTACATCATCAATTGTCAATTCTATGCATGCATAAAATTTTTCGCTATTTCATCATAGACATATTTTGGAACTATTATAATGAACGAAGCATGTCACAAATCATCGGACAACGTTTTTATTGTTGATGCACATGCATGGAAGTATGTATGAAATGTGAATAATTTATTGTTTTCGTTTCTGCGAGTCAATCGTTTTGATACCTGATTCATTGATCTCCATCTTCACCATCTAACGAGATAGATGACATATTATTATCCATTTATCTCCCCACGTATGAGGATCAAATTGGCTAACTTTCAGTCTCCTATTACAATGATTGCTTAATTGCATTTTTGGCTAGAGTGATGTGTAATTCAATGTTTGTGCCGGTTCGGTTCAGTTATGCAATAACATAGTTCAATGCTCAATATTCACAACATGGATAAACAATGAAGTAGAGTGGCTCAGTCATTGTTGTCCTGAAGCAAACATTATTATTAAGGAAATACTCATTAAATGCATGTGACAATAATAATCAATACAACTCTGCTTCTTAAAATATTACTAGTGATTGCGATATAGCTATTTTCGAATGTTTGGTCACAGTAACACAGTTATTTACGTGATGTCAACCGGGATAACACGATAATAATTGATGCACTTGTGTAGTCAGTCAATCCTTTAACATGGCATTATGAACAATTCCTCATGTGAAATTTGAAGCTTGGTCAGTTCATATTACGTTCATACAATAGATTACCGAAAGTAGTTTACATTGTTTTCATTCATACGGATAATAATTCAACGACAGTCAAAAATCCATGATGATTGGACAGCTATTGATTTTTATATGTTTTACTCATTGACAACAGAAGCAAACTAATTTTTCGCTTGTCCAAAGCCAAATGAATATTGACAGTTAAACTTTCTGTCTGCAAAAATACTCGGCTTTATTGGCAAGCGTGACAGTGATTTTGTTTACAATACAGTTTTGCTTTGTGCAAATAGGCACTTGTCTTCTTTACTGCCCACAGTAGAGTTGTCCACTTTGCTATTATTACATAACTTTTGTAAAGCCTTAAACATAATCTCCTCGAATTTTTCTACACTGCCTGCCTGCCATCATGAATACAAATAAGCACTGGCGACCAATGAGTCTTTGCAAATTATAAATATATCCTCCATTTTTTAATGGTTGATATCCTTCCAAAAAATTTAGTTCAGTGCCTGTCTGACAAAAGAACACTCACGATGACGCGATTTTATCGGTATAGTATACTGTGTAGCTTGCACCGTGCACCAAAACCATCAAATAATACACATAAAAATAAATGAATGGTACTTGTTCAGTTCGCTTCACCAAATCTCTGATCTTTCTGGGTAGGAGTGTTACTACTGCAGCAGTGCAGTATCGTACATTACACCACCTTAATTTTACGATCATCATCATCACCGTTGCATTTCTTGTCAAAAGTTGTGTGGTGGCGGATGGTGACGGTTTGTGGTGATAATAACAAAAGGAAAAAAACTGCATAATGTATAGATAGACTCTTATACATACTTAAAATATCTTTTCGTATTGTACTAAAATGAATGACATTCACTTAAATAGATTATTATTATTCATTTTGCTTGCAGTTTCTTGTATTGCATGTTGTGCCATGTGTTTTCTTAGTACGCTTTATAAAATGTAATGTTTTTGGTGCGAAAGCAAATTCAAGGAGGAACTAGTTCTAAAAGAGAAGAACTGGCCTTCTGTGCCTAGAAATTACTGCTCCTTTGGTCCTTCTTTGACATTAAGCAACAAAAAAAGTCTCACACAAAAATCACGACATGTTGGTGTGGTGGCACGGTAGTAGCAGCAGCAGTATTATTAATAGGTAATAATAACAGTAGGATAAAAGCATATCTACTCTCATTATTATGCATGAAATATATTATTTTTAAAGAAGTCTTGATTTTTGTAATTTGAAGCTGCAGCTTGCCTAGAAGTTTTTGCATTTATTCCTGTGAAAAGAAATGCGACGGTTGAATGAGCGCTTTTTGTGGTGGAGGAGGTGGTGGTGGTATTGGTGCGCGTTTGTACGTGCAATGTAACATGAACGACAATTGGCATCACGCTCCCTTCATTCTTTCTAGTGCGCTTGCAAAAAAAATCGCAAGTGCTTAATTTGCATAAAGAATCCCTGGGACCCTTTTTGTCAAAAACACGGCAAAAATTTTTAAGGTCTCATGTTATTAAGAGGAGGACTTGTCTGACTGACAACTCCTTCCCTTCCTTGATCATGAGGGTGAAAAAGAGTAAAAAGACAAACAATCAGAGTAGTACACCTTCTCCACTTATCCTTCTGATTATCATGTACGTAATACCTTTGATTATATAACGCCTGTCATATTTATATACAGAACTAGCAATGCAATTACGATTTTAATAAACACTTGAACAATAATTGGTAACAGCACAACATTTCATTTTAGTAGGAGCAGCATTGAAGAATAAGAGATTTTTATACCTACCTTATGATCATGAGGCATGGAGTTCATTATATTCATTCCCAATTAGGATTATCCATGAGTGGTGGCAGTGATACCACGGGATTTCTATGACCCTTTGAAGGTTCCATCCAACAAGAATCACTATTCATAACTTTATGTTCTTCAGAGGTAAAGGAGGTTATGATTTTGCATAACAATCGATAAATACTTTACGAGTAAATGAAGCACGCGCAGAATTGAATATTATTAATTTATTGTTGCAGAGCATGAAGTAATCACAATATAACAACAACAAGGAAACTTTTTGGTCGCTGATCGGTAAAAAATTGTTGCGTAAAAAAGTGCTAATTAGGAGTACGGCAGTGGACGAGCTACGAGCTTTCCTTATTACTTTTAACTTACCGAAGCACAATTGTTGTACTAGTTTTCTATGATTGAATGCATAGACTATTTTTCATAATAATTTTTATGCAATCGTAAAAATTAGCAACTTTTAGAAGAATTCATTCCAGGAAAACGCGACAAACATTTTTAAAATACATTTTACAAAAGAATTCTTCCGATGGGTTATGTCATTTGAAAACCGGCACAATAGGTGGTATTATTGAAAGAATCATTCCATTTCAGTTCAATTTCTCGCAATCATAATTAATTTGAATTTATCCTGTGCACAATCAGTATTCAGTATCCACTTATAAAAATCCTGGTTTTTAGTAAATGCCTAGTAGCAACGAACGACCTTCAAAGGCTGTTACATTGCATCCCGTCGTCTCTCTTCAAAATGCAGCCAAAGCATACAACTTGAAGACAAAGAACAACTAAATGCAGATAAATTTTGTTCTGAATCCTGACAGGATTACATAATAGGCTATTCTTGCACTTGATACGAAAAACGTGTTCAGCAAGGCACAGTTTTAATTTGCACAGTTCAGTGTCAGTATTCAGCTCTATTCATTACACTTATGTCTGGTTTTTGTTTTCCATTCCTCACTTTGGACTTCCACTGTGAGTTAAAGCCAAGTAATAAACCCTGCAAGCATGCTGGTCGTTTTGATAAAAAAAACTCATTCATGAATCTAAGGAATTACACGAGAAACAAAGCCTAACTTTATCCTGCGAAGGTCGTCACACTGTTCACCACCGTGATTGGCTTGTTGACAGAAAACATGAAGCACACAATTTTACTTAAACGGCTCGTTTTAAGACGTTTTTTATTTCCGTTCTGATTGTCAGTTTATTACACTTTTTAAAACTTGAAAACGTGCTCCACGCACAAGTCAACCGTTAAAGGTTCTATCTTTGAAACAATACCAGACTGCGTAAATAACTAATGTCTTTGTCGAAAATAATACATAAAAAACTATTTTACAAACTACAAACAACCATTGTGTCCAGTTTTATCACGACACACGCTACTTAGGTACCCTTTTGACATGCCAATTCTTTGGACTTCTTGGTTTTCACTAATTAACGCAAATTGAATTACCGTGTTCACGCAACACTATAAAATCCTTGTTTCGAATATTGTTTTGATGAGTTCAAAACTACAGAGGAGATTTTTTTCAGTATAGCGGCCACCGCTAAGCTACTCCACTTCTTTGTGCCTACGCAAAATGTCGAGCTTTGTTTGCGCATAAAAATGCATGAATGTGATCCCGAGGAGTTTGTGGTTGAAAGTGAGTTTACTCCTTTACTCCATATTATTCTAGCCATAAAAAAGTCACGCACAGATATCCACCATTTAAAAGACAACAACAAAGTATTCATCACATAGTATACATACATAATGGGCATCCATAAGATAGTTTAGCGTTGTAGTGGAATTATGTGAATACACAAAAATATGAAGGATAATATGTATCGAGCTGTACATGTGAGTATACAAAATTCAAAAGGTGAATTAAAAGATAAGCGTGTTTAGTGCGTAGACGTAACACTTTTTTATTATTACAGCACAACTATCACCAGCATAAAATAAATGGCTTATTATTAAGGTGCTGGTGGTGATATTGTTATTGTTAAAAAAGGGATGCCATGCATAATACAAGCAGCAAGCAATTGCAGTAATCTTTACATTCATAGCGTATGCGTAATACATGCAGCTACATTAACAATTGCATGTATTATGTGCAACGTAACAAAGCAATGCGATTTGGTTTTGCAGTGATACAGCAGTAACAACGGCAGCGACACTGTTTATTCTGAACATATGCATTCTATAGAGTATTTGGTGTGGTTAGGTGATAGGTTCCTTGATATCTTATTGTTGTAGAGTGTTCCTTTAAGGAGACCTTTTTCCTTCAAAACATACATCCTTTCGACAGTCAACACAGCGTCAACAACGTCATAAATGCGGGGTTCGCAAAATGCCAACAAATGTTTTCATTGTTAAACGATAGTGGATTACCTCTCATTTTGCGATGATGATGGTGGTGTTTAGTTTGAAGGCACCTGCACCTTTTAGTTTTACTATAGTATTAAGAGTAAAGTCACTAGAGAAGGTTTCAATGAAAAATATGAATGCTTTTTTAGCTGATGTTATGTGATTGCTTGATTGTTATGTGTGAACCATCAGGTCTAAGAAACTGGCTGTACAAGAAACAAAATGCATACGTAATATATTATTTGATTCATTTGTAGTTCGGGAGTACAAAGTACAAGCTCAGGTAGGTAAACCTTTGTATTAAAAGTACAAGTACTCGCATGCAAATGAATGAAGAGATGGTAAATAAGAATGTATGTAGACTTTATGATGGGAGATAAAACTAAATATATGCTTTGACGTAACTTATGTAGGTATGCGTTTCTTTGTAGCAGTCTCATAATCCATTTTAATGATTTGGATTAAAAATAGAATATAAGTCATAATAAAGATATCACAACAGTCACTAGTCACATGTAAATGCATTTATTCCATGCTATCTTTTATTCCATAGACATTTGGAGCTATTCAACCTCCTCCGCAAGATAAGTATAAACTTTTTCCCTATCTTATGACTTTTACACTTTTTGACATCATTGAAGGTATAGCGAGAAGAAAGGGGTCAGCATTTAAAGGTAGGCGGTTAATTGTATGGCTTTTGAAGTTGTATACTGAATAATAGTTTGTAATAAAACATGTTAAAAAATTATCGTGAGAAGTCACATTCATTATCTAATGCTTTAACTGATACTTCTTTTCATAAAGGTCTCCGCTCTCCATTAACTTTGGAAGTCAGTTAACATTACAGTCAATGTTGCTATTTCTTATTACAATTTACTGTGCCTACCGGTCCAATCATGATCATCATGTGATAAGATAGTGTTGAACACACATGCACAGAGGTATAATATGCTTGCTTTGTTGCAATAATTATCATTTGTTGCTATTATGGTCTTGACAAAGGAAAAAAGATGTGTAAATTTGACCTCCAGTAAATAATAATCATCATGGAGCTTGGGTGCTAGGTGGATGTGATACACGTGCTAATTCATAAAGGAAGGAAGCCTAATTATGGGTAGCTTGTGCAGCTTGTCTGTTTTATTTAATAGTGGTCCAACCCAAAATCTAATTAATCTATAATGATACCATAGATGTGCATAGGTATGTTGTTTCCTCCATTCACTTTTATAATATTAAATCCACATATTATTATGAAAGCACCGGAAAAAATTAAATCTGCAAGCTAGTGTATTCAAACATGTCTTTCATAAATATGGCTGGGGCTACCTAATAGCATTTAAAAATAGTGTATTTTAAATATATTTTATATTTAAAAATGCTAAATTCCTAATTATCATGGGTTTATATTATTAGATAAAAGAAAGTTTTTTAGACAGAAATTTTACTAATTTTATAACTAGCTACAGAAACGAGCTATGTAAAAAATAAGGTAAATGTACGAAAACGTGACGTCAATACGATAAAAATCTTGTTTAAAAAGTGATAATCAGACTTCACACACATTTATGTTATTTGATTCAATTTACTCAAATATAAACATGAAAAAAACATTCATACCTATAGAAGTATTTGCATTGTCCAAGTGTAAAAATGATGAAACGATACAATTATATGGTTTTTAGTTATGCTCGTGTAACATTCAAATTCAATCCCAACCAGCATTAGCATCCAGAAATTGTAACTGGTTGAAATTACATGTGATTAGTCTCGTTCTCTGAAAATATCCTCGTTTTATTGCTATAAAATATCCTGATTATGTCTTCGGAATGGGAAAAGAAAAACATAGGAAAGCAATGTTTTCATACTCAGGAGAGATAAAAACCATTTTTAGTCAGCCTTTCTACATATTTATGCATATATTTCTAGTTTACAAAAATGACATTCGCAATTAGTGTCTATCTGCAACAAGTCATCACAAGCTGATAGAAAAAAGCAAAACCCATGTATTCGTACATACTGGGAATTTCTCTGTTAATTTTAAAGAATTTTTTTGCAAAACTAGATCACTTAGTATTGAATGGATATAAATAAAGATTTTAATGCATGTTTCGTTCCAAACACCTAGTAAAATTAACAACCACGTACTGTTATCTTATGATTTCAAATGAAATGATTTTTGGCAAACTTTTCTTTCACGAATAGATATTTTCATTTTTTATTTTGATTTATTTGTAATAATAACATACTTTTTTTGACGCGAACTTTCTCGGATTAACAATAATACAACGAAACGCGTTTTCTTAACATAATTATCGCACGAAGAAAACTGAATTATGTAGTTTTGTTAAATTGTTTTTAATCAACATGTTGGCACAAACGTCATATCTGCATAACTAGCTACAAATCTAACCAACCTATATAGCTTGCTACAAACTAGAAAATATATTGAATTCTAACTAAATTATTTTATGTATACAAATTCAGTTCAGTTCAATAGATGTATATCAAGTAATTAATTGTTGCAAAGGCCTCTCGAAATATTTATTTGACAAAAACTCGATCAAGACCATCAGAAGACCACCAAAAATGTTTTTGCTGGTTTTTACGTTAAAAATTTATTTAATAGGGTGATTCAAGTCCTCTCTTTGCTTTTTATTATCATAATATGTATTGCTTTTTATGTGTTTTCCAAAAACACAGGTTTCCGCGATTTGTAAGGATTACTTATGAGCTACACTCTTAAAAATATATTGTTACAGGGATGCACACATTGCTCGCTATCACAAATCACGCAAAAGTTCACACTTTTGCCACATTCATTGTTACGATTGCTTGACTAAGCGTAGTTACAATATGAAAAAGATATACGATGATGATAAGTGAAAACAAAGTTGATTTGTTTTTCAAAACATTATTTGATAACTTAAACTACAAAATAAAACAGTAAAAAGTACAAGTACTTAAGTGAAAGTAGCCTTTTAAGTTGAATTAATGATTATACTGGAATCACAACATATCATATAGGAGTAGCAGTAAGTATTAATAAATGAATACAATTACACAGCCCTTTAACATTCCTTTACAACAAACATCTTAACGAAACTCATGAAAATGCTTAAATCAAAACGAAATTGTATTATGACTTTGATGAGAGAATATTTAGAAGATATAAGAATAATTGAAGGATGATGACAACAAAAAGTTTGTTAACCAAAGTTTTCGAAGTGATGAATAAAATATGGAAGCTTTCTTCCTTTGTTGACTTCTTCGCACGAGCTCATAATGCTTTTCGTTAGTGGTCTAGGACCACAACTGAAAACTCCGATTTTGCTGACGTAGCTGTGCTTCTTTTGAACAAACTTCAGGAAAGAAGTCATATCGGGCCGGCCAAAATGATTGATAGCTTTCAGCCCGGTGAACATACTCTTCTTTGATAATCGTTGGAAGTGATTCTCACAAATATACTGCAATTTATAAAGTTGAACATTTAGACCATTTGTAGAACATAATAGTTTTTTTTTAAAATTTTATCATTTGAACGAATATCTTACCAGCATTGTTGTTCTTAAATCGAATTTATGGAAAAATTGAGTAATAAATATATGGATTTCCAATACATTTGTCACATCCTTCTTCTCTACATCTTTCAGTACATCAATAAACCATTCGAAATGACGATGGGATGGACAAATCCAAAGGAAGTACACCTAGAATTCATAATACATAAATTATTTTTTACAAAAACGGTTAAGATTGAGCATTTGTTGGTAAAATGTTTTGCTAAATGCATACGTACCTTTTTACAGGCAACACCAGAATATCGATTAGTTGATGTTCCAAACACCAAATCGTTCAGTATAGAAGCGTAAGGTGTAACTCCAATACCTCCACCAACCATGACCGCTACTTCAAACTTGTACCAGTCTTGATTTCCACCTCCAAAGGG
>JAQIXX010001127.1:0-38670 GCA_034700605.1 Willowsia nigromaculata
GGGTTCTTAACCGTGACATTGGGATAAGTTGTGGTAATAGATTTATTATCACATATTCTACCCTGTGGAACGTAAGTCCGATTTATATATTACATATTCTCATCGTTCTACTTTCTACGTTAATAAAAAAGGCAGCTTAAAAGTTGCCTAATGATTCTGAAATGAGTTGTAATAGATTGTTTGTTTCATTCCAGGTTGGATCAACGATGGTCACTTATTTTGTGATTTGCCTCCAAACTCGGGATAGTAAAAATTCTTTTATTCAGACTTAAATGTGGGAACAACAGAGATTAGGGATGGATTCTAATCACTGAGTGTTTGTTATCACTTACCTTTATTTATCCGATATAATTTGCTGTTGGTTTCATAAATGTAAGCAAAAAACATTTTTATAAATGAATACCTAATTAGTTGTCTACGTTTCATAGATAACTATCACACTTTTAGAGGTACAAAACACCGCAACTTTAACGATAGCATAAATAGCAGTAATTTTATGGCAGTATCAAATCTCAATTAATGTCAAATAAACCAAACAAACAACATAGTAGCTCATAGCACTCATAGTATATGAATTTTAAAAGAAATTTTGTACGAACTACTTATTTTATGTAATTAAAACTGGTTTCAACTCTTTTGCTGATCCAAACTGCAGATTATATTTGATTAAGGGTGTAAGTGCTAAAAAAGGGTTTAAAGGCTTTGTGTCAGTGTTGGTAAATTTTGTAGATTCGTAAATCTAGAGTTTAAGTACACAGTAAGCAGTATAATTTTAATTGAGTTGTATTTATCCTTATCAGTAATTTATTTGTATATTAACTCATAATTCTATTTAAATATGAATATAATTTATTAATAAATATTTCAATTAAACCGTACGTTATAAAATTATACAACTACAGTTTGCTTTTCATGATTTTTTGTGTTTCTTTTCTTTACTTTTCTAGCGTTATATAAATAACATGAAACCATTAAGAGGCAAGAGTAATTTTCAAATAAATGGTTCATAAAACAGTCACCTACAATTTGACCATATTACGTCTTACATTTTGTAATGAAGTTACCAAGTTGTGAAGAATTCAAGATGGTTTACTCACAGATACGATACCATCGAAACGCAAAATCATTTGCTGACCGTTGCAATTCCGGGGTTTTTCTGTTTTTTTCTCGATAATACTACTTCCATTTACAATGCATGAGCACTCTGATGTTCTTATAAGGTCAGCAATGGTCTTCATCCCCCGAGGGAAAGGAGCCCCCTCAGACATTGTAATTGACCCCGGGAGAGTGCAGCTCTTGAAAGACGCCCTCGGCTGGATGACCTTCCGGAAGAATGGGACCCTCATGGAAGACACCGAGTACGAGTTCTTGTTTCTGGAAACACTCATTCAAAAATACACAACTTCAAAGTTCTATCGCACTTTTGTCATCGCCTTCAACGAGGGAGTGATTCCAAGACTGACGCTCAATGAAGGAGATCCCTGTGACCCGGCGTACACGAAGGAATACAAAAATCCGTACAACGGTTCGGTCACTTGGCACTTCCAAAAGAGGTTCACTTTCAAGAGCTACGATGAAAGAAATTCTGGCGGTGTCCAGTACTGCGACTTTCGACAAGGTACGTATTCCCAAAAAAAAAAAAAATATGTCAGCAAATAATGACCTAACTGGCATCTTCCATTTCCCCCAAAGGTCTTATTTGCCACATCACAAAGAAGACCTGTGCGTGCCCCCTCGGTTCCTCAGATCTCTTCCTCCAGCCCAGTGAAAAGATGCCTTCTGGCGAAGGACAAAATCTGTGCCCTCATCGACATTGCCCACGGAAATGACCCCAAGCACACAATGTTGGATGCCAATCTTTATCACTTGATATTCAACCTGGAGAAACCCGTCAGCTGCATGGATGGCACCCAATGTAGGTTCAAAAAAGGAGTCACAAGGAATTACCCGCAATGCTTCGATGTCAACGACGGACCTTGGGATCCTCCTCCTCCTACAGTCTCCGGGAATGCAGTTATCAAAGTGGGTTGGGGCCTTGAAGTTGGAGACGAATGCGCCATTGGCTTGTACGCGGACTCCGGTTCCTGCAGTGAGAAGCCTAGATTCGGAGGTGGAAGTATTAACGGCTACTTTTCTCTTAACCTCAAAGAGTTTTCCCTGCATACCTTCATGACTAAATCTTCCATTTTGTAATGTACTATTGTCGACCATAACTTGAAATGATTGAATAAAACTTTAAATTAAATTAAATTAAATTAAAATGACTTATCACATCATTTAGCAAAGCTTCAGGGGTCCAGCTGCTGTGAAATAATCACCCATATTTTTTACAAGTTTCCACGGGCATCATAATTCATGTTTCCACATTTTGTCACAAATGCTTTAAATGGGAAAACTAGTCTCAGCACAATAATTCATAACAAAAGATATCAGAAATATAAAGTGGCACGGCTAAAGATAAAACTAATATTTGATTGTGTTTATTAATTTTTTAAGCTTAATGACGGTAATTCTTTGACCAATTTATTGATAATACTCGTTAATTTTGTATGAACTATAGAATTTTTAAGTATTGGGGATGTGGGTGGAACCGACAACTGTTGATAAAACACAAGGAAAAACATTCGCAACTCCTGATTGAAAATTTGCTCTTTAGATAGTAGTTTTTGTTGGTAAACATTTAGGCCTTTTGCTAAATTCAGAAAGTGTAAATTCTCTCTTTACTTCGAATTTAAAAAGGGTTAACTTGAAAGCCTAAAACGTGTTTGGAGTGAAGCAAGGATATGAACTTTGGAAGAACGTTGATCCAAGCGTGCCGAAGAGTTTCATCAGAAAGTTAAAGTTGAGACGCCACTTTCTTGTACATCGTGAGCAGAAAGAGCACTAACTCCTCTGTTCAAAAATAATGAATTCTGAGATAGCTAGCAAATCATATGATATTTGAACATATATATTTAACAATTTTTTAATAATGATTCAAATTAACTGTAACTGCTCACATTTTCCTTTTGTATTAAATATATTTGGATCAAATCTTAGTCCATAGTTCCTAAATTTCCTTAGATTAGTTCCTAATCTTGAGGTTTAACCCCGAAGTCTTATACTAACGTCAAAACATAATTAGAAATTTGTCTACTTATGATACTTTGGTGCAAGCAATCTACTTCTCAAAATAATTACATAAATGCATTATCAGTTATAATAAGTGTAATTACCAAAGGCATTACATCTGGCTTCTATCTACTTATCTCATACAAATACAACCAATTTTAACGGAACACCACTTCTAATACAAAAACTACTCTGGTGCATTCACATTTGATGGCACTACTGATTGTTTAAATTTTACACTTGCGTTTCCATGTTTCATAACTGAAATGCTACTCTTATATCTTTTCGTTAAACTATTCTTTCCAAATATGCTCTTGTACTGTACATATACTCAAATGCTACTATTGAAAGCGAAAGACAGAATTCATATTGCTGCTATTCTAATTATTTCACTATCAATACCACAATATCAATACAACTGGGTAAAAAAATCATCCCTCAAATTGTCAGCATTTTCGTCTAGTCGGAATCTTCATCTTCCACCGGTCGGAATTTATCAGAAATTTTCTTCCAGATCTTTAGATCTCCTTTCAACTTCAAAAATTATCCAAAAATTAAAATTCAATTTTAACCTAAATGCATAAATCATATCTGCTTTATGCAACTTTTACCTCGTATCCATTAAGCTCAAACTTCCTTAAGTGTTGAAGCCCCTCCAATTGCTTTAGAATGACACTTCCATACTTCATTTCAAGCCGCTTTCGAGTTGTCATTGAAAAGGATTTCAGATCTGCATTTAATGAAACCAATTTAAAGATGTTTGTAACTCACAAGCACAACATATTGCTCCAAAATACTAATTTCTATTTTAGTAATGTGTACCTTTCAAATTTGTTATGTTAGAATTACGAATCTTGGTTTTAGCTTTTGAGTAAGGATCAAATCCCAACAGTCCAACAACGTCCACTTCGCTACGATCCACTTTAATTGACATAATCTTTGTCCAGCGCTCACAAATCATGGAGAATCTCAAATTGTTGATGTCACCGATTTCCAATATCTCCACATTGGGGAACACTTTTAGGTAAAATGCCAATTCCCAGTTGGATTCATCTCTCCAAAGCCCGGAAGTAATTAGTGTAAACTCTTTGCATGATTTAATTTTTAGATTGGATTCAACCTCTTTTGACAAATCGTGGGATAGGTTTGTGAGATCCAGTTCAACTTTTTTTACATTCGGGATGCATTTGAAAATTTCTGGAGTGAAGGCACAGCACTCGATTGCCAACTTTCCCAATTTTTTGAGAGGCTGTGGTATCGATAGAGGTTTGGTTTCAGGAAAATGATGGTAAATTCCAAAATTTTTTAAAGATTTCGCGTGCAAACCCAAAATTTCAGATATCGTCTCCAATCGGCAATTCTTAGCTTTCATGCGAATTGTTTCAAATGAGAGATTGGGATCGAGGAGAACAGAACGAATCGATTGCTCGTAGTCATCGTTCACTTGACTGAGTATGTCAATGTGATTCAGTTTCAGCATCTTCGGGTCGTGTTGGCGAATGATTGCAATAGTCTTGTAAACTTCCTTGTAATGCGCACGTACATCCAAACCCTTAAAATTGAGATTTTTTAATGAAATAAATTTTTATTGGCAATTCAACTATGCAAAAAACGATTACCTTCATACATGGAAAATGGGATAACAATTCCATCCACGACAAAGGCATATGCCGCGGGCATCTGGAATCTACTAACTTGAGTTTAAGAAATCTTAAGTTCCTGTTCTCCCCAAACAGCGGCTTCTCAAATTCCAGGGGTTCGTCAAATCCATCGTACTCCACAATGCTGAAATTCTCAATAACCAGTTTCTCTAGATTGGGACACTTGTTGTAAATAATATTCGGAAAAACAACCAGAGATGGAAATGACACGTAGAAAAGCTCCAAATGTATAATGGAATGTCCCAGTGTGTTCCAAAAATAGTTAGAATCTTTGAAGTCTTCTGAATCCTCAGAATCGTCTGAATCTTCCAAATCTTCTATCGGCTCGACTGTAATGTACTCAAGTCTGTAATTAGTGACGTTAGATGTAATATCCACGTGCTTTAGGTATTCCGTAGTTTTGTCAAGACCACCGTAGCCTAAACTAAACACCACTTTTGTTCGTGTCCACCAAGTCTTTTTGCAGTTTTTTAGCCAAGTAATGTTTCCCACTTTCCGGCTTGCTTTGAGGTCTTCATAGCCCAGGTATTTAAAAATATTTTGAAGCACCTTCAAAAATTAAGATATTCAAGTAGAAATTCATACAGAAAAGAACTGCTAAGTACATTTGCCATTACAATTAAAAAATTATTGGAGATTCCTAACTTACAACATCATTGAGTAGTGCTTTCGGTGTTTCGTTTTCTTCGTCTGGCTCCGCATTATTTTGGGTAGCTTTTCTTATTGGTTTTGATCGTCTGGTGCGCCCCATTCCCATTTTAATGACATGAACTAAAACTAAAGAAATCAGTTGGAAAATGCTCGCAAAGCTTTGTATGGAACCAATATTCACAAGCTCAAACCTGAATGAATACAGATGGTTTTGATCAAAATTGAATTAACATGTAAAAATTAAGCTTTTTGCATTTCAAACAGATTTCGTAAAGATTAAAAAATGAGACATAAGCTATTCAAATACTGTGAATACCACGAAGACAGTCATGATTTGTGTAAAGATATCTAACTTTTTCGATAATAACAACAAACTTGCTTTAAGGATTGGGAGACTGAATGTTTACCACACTCCGTCTCAAACTTGTTGTCATTGTCAATCTTTTCAACAGGTGTTTGGGGATAACATGTGGATTGTTGTGTATGCATTCTGAGTGAAATGAAATGCACCATATTATGATGTATCGTTCATTATGTGGAAAGGAGTGGAAGGGAGTAGGCATGTGAAAAAGATGAACAAAGAAATGTGTGTTTGGATACAAGCTATAAAATTATAGAACACCATGAAAATTACTCAAACTTTTCTCCTATGCATTTAATTCAAGTCAAGGGATGTAATTACTTTTTTACGACTTTAATTACAACAACGATAAACACAGTGTCTAGAGTTGAGACGTCATATTCTGGACTATGGTGAAAGGCGGAAGAGCACTTATCCTCCGTTTTGAATCATCCATTCAGAAGCCTAGCAACTAATATGATAGTTTAATGTGAATAAAATTCTGGTTACATACACGTTTTATGATACAACAGATTATATAAATTTTGCATTTCCGCTCCCATAATTTATAAATAAAATACCACTCTAATATTTAATTTAAACTATTCTTTCCAAACATGCTCTCTTACTATAAACATACCCATAATGCTACGGTTTCTAAACTAAGAGCGAAATACAGAATTCTTATTATTGCTTTTGTAAATTATTTCATTGTGTAGCTTCAAACTGTAATTTGCAACAAAACTAATACTACTGTGTAGACAAATCATCTTTCCAATTGTCAGCTAATCCGTTTAGTCGGAATCGGAATCTTCATCTTCCACTGGTTGGTATTTATCAGAAATTTTCTTCCAGACCTTTTGATCTTCTTTCAACTACAAAAATGATCCAAAATTAAACATGCAATTTTATACGCTTCATATACGTTTTAGAGTTCATAAATCAAATCAATTAATACAAATTCCTACCTCGTATTGATTGAGCTCAAACGTTTTCAATTGATGAAGTCCCTTCAGCGCTTTTAGAATAACGCCACCATTCTTCATTTCAAGCCGGTTTCCAGCTCTCATTGAAAATGATTTCAGATCTGCATTTAATCAAGTAAAATTTATACACTTTCGAGTCTCATCATCATCACATTTTTGTTACAAAATATATCCACCATCTTCTACCTTTCAAATTTGTGATGTTAGGGCTAAGAGTCATGTCTTTAGCCTTTGAATCCGGATCAAATCCCAACAGTCCAACAACATCCACTTCGCTGTCATATATTTTAAAAGACACGAGCTTTGTCCAGCGTGCACAAATCATGGAAAATTTCAAATTGTTGATTTTACTAGTTCTCAATATCTCCACGTTAGGAAACAAGTTCAGAAAAAATGTCAAATGCGAGTTGGATTCATCTCCTAATGTGAAGGCGTATTTATTTAGTGTTAACTCCTTGCACGTACTTATTTTAAGGTTGGGATCTGCCTTTTCTGACAATTGGAAATCGGATCCATCGTAATTCAGCTTAACCTTTCTCAAATTCGGTGTGTAATTAAAAATGCCCACAGTAAAAGGAATGCCCTCGATATCCAGCGTTTCCAAATTTTGGAGAGGTCGTCGTATCGAGAGAGTTCCAGCAAAATTGAAACCTTGATAAATCTGAAATTCTTGAAGAGATTTGGCATGCAGTTCCAAAAGTTCTGCTACCGACTCGGATTGACAATTCTCAGCTTTCATGCGAATTGTTTCAAGCGAGAGATTGGGATCAAGTAGAACAGAACGGAGGGACTGTTCATAGTCGTCGTTCACTTGACTGAGTATATCAATATGGTTCAGTTTCAACATCTTTGCGTCGTGTTGGCGAATTATTGCAATTGTTTTGTAAACTTCCTCGTAATGCGCACATACTTCCAAGCTCTAAGCAAATGAAAACCTTGATAAAATTGCATCCTTTATTGGAAATCAAACCAAGCATTAAAAGAGTAAATACCTGTAAATTTGGCAAATGGGATAGCAACTCCATCCACGACACAGGCATATCCGGAGGGCGTTTATTATTCACCAAAACAAATTTAAGAAATTTTAAGTTCTTGTTTTCCCCGAACCTCGGCTTCTGAAATTCCAGGGGTTCATCGAAGCCATCATATTCAATGATGCTGAAATTCTCAATAACTAATTTCTCCAGATTGGGACACTTCTTGTAAATAATACTGCGAAAAATAGTTACAGTTGGAAATGAGACGTAGAAAAGCTCCAAATGTTTAATGGAATGGCCCATTTTGTCCCAAAATTCTTTAAAGTTTTTGGAATCCTCAGGATCATCAGGATTGATTTCAATATGCTCAAATCTGTAATTTGTAGCATTAGATGTAATGACTTTCTGACTGAGATAATCCGTATATTTGCCCCTTAACCAATCATATTTGCTAAAAACCACTTTTATTTTTGACCACCAAGCCTTTTTCGAGCTTTTAAGCCAAGTTTTATTCCCCACTTCTCGGCATGATTTGAGATCTTTGTAGCTCAAATATTTGAAAATGTTTTGAAGTACCTGCAAAAACAAATTGTTAAGGTACATCTTATTCTATGTATAAAATTGTTAGGTATATTTGCTTTTGCAGTTTTAACGATTACAGAAGATCGACTTACAGCATCATTGATCAGTGCTTTCGGTGTTTCATTTTGTCGCACTAGCTGCACATTAATTGGCACACTTTTCCCCTCTGATAATTTTGATTGTCTAGTTTGCCTCATCTTTGCGAGATGAACTTAAATCGACTCAAATGATAGTTGAAACTTAACTTATGAGAAATGATCTCAAAAGCAATGAGTTTAATAAAGCTGATATATAACTTATTGTACTGAAATAAATATGACTGATTTTGATTTAGGCGGAATTCGCATGTCATAAGTCAAAATTTTATCCCTTTTTCAAAATTCACTGCAGTAATCGATGGAGTTAATATATTGAACTTAATTTTGGTAATAACAACAAATACTGTAACGATTAGAAAAATTGTTGAAGTTTTGAATAAAATTAGTATAACAGTATGTAGTGATATTTAAATCTAACTTTAAAACCATTAAGAATCTTGGAAAGTGGCATGTTTTTCAGTCCGAGAGTAAAACCGACTTTCTCTGCTATCGTGTATGACTGGAGTGCTCAATGCAAAAATGTGAATGAAAAACTATTTGTTTTGATTCGTGCTGGATTTCTTTCTCAAAAAAAGCATGCTCGAGTTCTGGAATCTGGTCATATCGTAATGCGTTTAAGTACAGCTGGCATGAACACAATACTTTGAATAGATATCCATAAGAAACTTAACTGTTGAGTAGTCACTCCACATAAAAGAGCCACAATAATGTCTTGTCATCTAAACGTAGAGCAGAATGAGAAAGAGTTAAGTGCGGAACAGGGAGGAACTCTGAGTTTTAGTAGTTCGCATGAAATGTTACTTTTCAGATGGGTGGGCAATATTTGATGAGCAGCTGCTGATTGAGCATATCTCTCATTGAACCTCTTTTCGGCATAGATGGACAGTCCCATCCTGAATCCCATTTTGTCATAATCAAATGTCTTATGCGAACAAAGTTATTATAAGATTTCATACTACTTTTGTATAAGTACATGCACTTTAAACGAAAGTTAAATGGTGAGACTTTCTGAAGCATAATCGTGTCGACAATAAGTGTTTATGAAGGGTGATTATGAAGTGTAAAATACATACCTAATGTACTGAATTGGAAATTTCAATTTTTATTCCTTTCAGAAGTGCAAGAAATTTTTGCTATTTGGCTTACACAAATACTTCTTGGTTTTGATGTTCCAACATGAAGGTTTTATTGAAAATAATGATTATTGAATATTTCAATGAAAGCACTACATCTTAATTGTGAAACATTCATTATGTTAAAGATTTTTTTATTTATAGCTACAATAAAGGATTAAAATAATCTATAGGCCATTCCGCCTACGCCAAGCACCAGCTTTTGAAATTATGATTTTTGGATGCACTTTATTGAACACAAAATATTTAATGAATTTATTTCATGACCTGCCATTAATCCACATTCTTCCAAAAACAAGTCACTAAAGCATTTTACCCGTATTTCATCAAGTAGTTTAATGAGGATATGCATATTTTTCATAAAAATGCGTTATATCTTCTGTGAATATGGTAAAAGCATAAATCAGATAAAAACTATGTGTAAAAAATACAAATGTGAATACAACTTGACAACTTGTGAATGTGAAAAGCACTCTCACAAAAACGGTTTCATTTACAAAAGCTTTAGCTGAAGATGGATATACTCACAAGTGGTTTGAGTTTTGCAGGAGTTTAGCTTGGTTTTTCATGCTGCATACAGTCGCATGTTAAAAGGAGAGTGTAGTTTTCCCATGTAAAAATGAAAACTATTGCTTTGCAAGATACCCTTAACACGCACGAAATTTAAAAGCAAGTTTCACGAAACCGAGAGACATTTCCTCTGATGAAAGCTATAACTGTTGGTTAGTTAAATACGCTATAAATAATTAATTATTGTTAAAAAATATGCAAAATGTGGAAGAAGATATGACATTTTAGTAGAAATACGTATTGGAGCGACCCTAGACAAACCGGTTTTTATGAGTTTTCCATCCAAATTTTTGGATT
The DNA here is from genome assembly GCA_034700605.1 of Willowsia nigromaculata. Lineage (NCBI taxonomy): Eukaryota > Metazoa > Arthropoda > Collembola > Entomobryomorpha > Entomobryidae > Willowsia > Willowsia nigromaculata. Next base: position 10,407 of record JAQIXX010001127.1, read on the forward strand.
TTTTGGTCATTTGTGGGTACATAGAATTGGGTGGTGACCCAAATCACTGGAAATGTATCGCTTCTCGGCCTTTTGGCTAAGATCATGGCAGTAGCTCCCGAAAGGGAGCGAAAAGCTAGAGTGAAGTCTCTAGTACCCTTCTGCGGTAAAAGCTAGGGTTGACAAGATCCCTAGTACGCAGTAGTAGTTCCCTCTAGGGGGTGAACAGCCAGAGTTCCCTTCTCTGGTACGGCCAGGGCGAAATAGGACCCTAATCCTTTTTTCCCCTACTTTCCTCTGGCTACCTCCAACGTCTTACCCAACAGGTTTGACGAAAGATACTCTATCACTATATGTGACTTTCTTATTTTTGTGTGCGGGTCAAACATTAGTGAGAGTAAATCTGTTCTTATCAGCTTAATCTCTGATACGACCCTCATTGAGGGTCTCAGTAGATTAAACCGATTTTTGGAACAAGGATGGGGTCGTGAAGCTTGCTTCCGCCCGTCCACGGGTTGGCCCGGTATTGCAGTACCGCCGGGATCGGCCCATAATTAAATCAAAAGAAAATCCTCTTCGGAGAAACCTGGGGAGAAATTTGGAGTGGGTGACTACTCCTAGACTCACTTCCGACGGAGTGGGGTGGACGACAAAGTTGTCACAGGAGGGTGGCCGGAACGGTTTTTTGCACATGCTTTGCTCTCTGCTTATTTTTCAATGCTGCTAGCTTTGAAATGTATGAAATTAAAATTACACGAAAAAATATGTACCTTGTCATTAGCAAACAACATAAGAATTTTCCGATATTAAAAAGAAAGCATTAAAAGTTTACATCATTATTGCATTAGGCAATATATTTACCGTAATAGCCATTCATGATATTCTTTAAATGAATTTATTGAGCGGCATAAAGCGTTTTATTTTGAAAAATGATCACCCAAACATTCAAATATGATTGCGTGCTATAACATGATAGTAAATTGTCAAAGACCAACAGCACTATGAATAGCAATATGACACTTTTATTCATATTTTCTTAGGCACAGCTTTATTTTACTTACTCCTGCAAATTCTCCTAAAATATTTTGAATTGTGCTGCAATACATTTATTTATATTTTTATACAGGAATGAAGAAAATCAGTCTTAAATACTCTCAAATCAGTGGCCTGGATACTTTGCTAAAATTTTATCTTCGATTTGGGATGGATCTCTGTCACAACTACTCAAACCATTGGAAACTAACTGAGATGAAACCTATGATACCAACATACACAAATATCTGAACAGCAATTTCATTTTGGGTGGCTCATTTGGTGGCTCATTTCTGTGACATAAGACAAATTTCCACTCTAACTGACTGCAACTAGACAGAAGAGCAATTTTCAGCAGAGACGACCATATTTTTGCCTTCCGTGTACTTTAATTACTTAATATCATTGTTAATCTTAATTCTTTTTAAATATTCCAACTAATTTGTTTCAATGATATGATATAGTATTCCTGATGATGACTGTAGATAACAGTCGAAAGCTCGAATAAAATTTTGTTTGTTAAACAAAAATGGCATCCACGACCTCCGTTTCATCATCTCATTCAAAGATCAATTTAGTTGCAATGACTGTGTTTAACATCAGATAATTAAGAAAAATTGGTGCAAAGAATATTAACATGTGATTGAACCCTTCAGATAATGGCAATGAAAAGTTGTTTTGAATCTATAACTATTTTGTATTTTGCGAAAGTAGTGAAAACTATAACCATTTGACTTTGATTTACATTGCTACATAAATTACAAAACTTCGATGATAAGGAGACAATACTAGACAGTTATTCATTCCATTCACCGGTGTGTTATAGTTTGTACTCCAAATAGAAACCTAATGTTGTATACTATAGTCAGCCTCGATTCCGATAAGAAAACACAATGACTGCATTGCGTTCAAGTGTTTGTATGAATTGGATGATGATTAAGCATTACTTTACAGTTATAGCAAATTGTGGACTACCTAAAGTATTTCGTTGAAAACGTTTTACGGCTGAATTTTCATATCAGCAATAGTTGCAAGACTGATTTCTATTTAATGCAAATAATTTGTAAGCCAAAATTCTTTTAAAGTTATTGTACGTTTATGCAACTGAAGACCTAGTAGTAAATTGTTTGGCTGTTTTGATTCTGTTTAGGATTACTTATGTTTTATTAAAGAAACCAGAAACAAAATCATATCTATTAGCACCTCGATCCGAGGTTGACTGTACATTATAAAATTAAACAGACATGATAAATGGATATAGGTGATCACAAAAATAAGACAAATTTTTTGCAAACAACTATCAACAAATTTTGTAAATAACTATCAAAAAAATTTGCGTCGTAGTAATTAGTAACCTTTAAATATGCATGAACCTTAAGCCTACAAGGGAAAAATTTTTGACAGGAGTAAAGAAAAGCTTTAACCCATTGAGCTAGGTTTGAACTAGATACGTTTGTGTAAACACATTCAACGAGGAATATGAAATTAGTAATAATCACGACCAAACATCGTGCTATCGTTGAAAATGAGATGTCTGAAGTGCCCCACATAATATGAAACATAACATAAGTAGAGAGAATAGTTACAACATTTCATAATACACAGATTAGATTATATGAACAAGCCTATTCTATTTTTAAGCAACGGTTCATTTATCTGCTGCGATGAGCATGCAGTAAGAACATGCAATGTTAAGTATATGTTGTGAGCAGAAACTACTCCAGAGGTTTAGTGTTTATTTGCTCCTCGCTGAGCACCCAAACATTCCAAAACAAACATTACTGGCGATTTCCAGTTTCTTAGATAAAACTTGTCTCCGTTTAGATGGCATAGATGAGGAAAATTGAGTAATTTTTACAAACCTTTTAAGTATTTAATAAACATCTAAACATTTATTATAAATTAACATCTGAATACTTTACCAGTTGAAACGTTCTAACCGCCAACATACAAGGGCTTTGACAATTACTTAGCTTATGAGATATATTTGGGAGTCATTAGCCATTAGACCTTTTTAACATTTAAATCAAAAAAAGTTTCTTTTCTTTTAATCTCGTATTTTGATGGTGTTCACATAAAAACAAATTATTAGTATAGACTTTAACTAATATTAATGTATTTACAGGTTCTTTTATTGGTCTACTTGACTCCAACGGGAAATGGCTCTGACTACTAGCCGAAGCACAAGCAAGACGTATTCAAAATACATATTTTATTTTCCAAGAAAAACATTCCTGACATAACACCTTAAGCATAATTTGGACCAGTATACCAAATACTGTAAGTTATGGACCCAGATGTAATCCAAATAGGAAGCAAAGGTTTGGTTTCAACAATTTTTGTTAGAAATATTACGACAATTTGTATAATACGCTGTGAGTAAATCTCTTAAATTTTGAATGTATAGACTGCACATTTAGCGCTATTCAAAGATCCTTGGAACATACAAAATCTCTTAACAAATTTCTGGAAAAATGGGTGGATCTTGCGATTTCTTTGGAAATTTCAAATCAGACAATTCATCAGTTGACCGAAAGAATGCAGAACAACACAATAACCATTTATGAAACATTGGAGATATTACTGCAGGAATGGAAAGTCGCAAATCCCAATAATGCTACCTTGTCCAATCTGGTTAAAAAATTGCGAGAAATTGGTCTAAATGATTTTGCTAATGCACTCTTTATGCGAGTACCAGTTCAAACGTTTCAAGCTAACACGTACAAAAAAGGTGATTATAATTAAACCAATTAAAAAGTATACACATATGCATATATAAACTTCATGTACACATGCTAAATTACTTGCAGATGTCAACATCAAAATTTCAAATGAATTATGGAATGAAGTAGATGCCATAACGCATGTTAAATCCTGCGCGCCATTGTTGACTGTGAAGTCAAGTCAGAAAAGATGGTAAATTTGAAATTCTATTAAATATTTAAGAATTGATAGCTCTAAGGCGAATCCTTTTTATAGGCGGCAAAACCCAACAAGGAAATCACTGCTAGTTTACATATTATTATTGGTGTTGTTGCCATTGATGTTTGTGCTTGGTGAGCTACACAATGCATCACAAAAATCAAACCAGGGTATTGAAAGCACCTCTTTGTCCATGTTCTTGGAAGCTTCTACCTCACAGGTAAATTAACAATTCGTCGTTTTTTAATGAAAGCGAATAAAGAATATTTAAGTAATCTATTAATAAATATATAAAATAAACCAACTTCTTTAAAATCAATAAGCAATGAACTTTCATTTCATGCAATGAATGTATCCCTGATTTAACCGTTAAGATCATGTTTTACTGTATAATAGATTACTTTGTTGTGTGTAAGATACGCATAGTAACCCATAATATTAAATTTTCGATTGTTTTTCATCTAAACATAGCATTAGTATTTTTGCTTTGTTTATGGGTACTTGCATCCTACCCATCTGCAATATATATTTATTGAGGTACAATAATTCAGTGTTTGTTAAAATTTATAGAATCCACCAAATCGTTCTACTCGAGAAGACCAAAATTTAAAGAGCGCCAAATGGACCAATTATGCAGAACAGAAGAAAGCTCAATCTTGCTTTAAAATAACCGCTGATAGTCTCCAAGATTATCAAAATCAAATTGAGCTACTAGATAGAAATCAAACAGCTTGTGTAACATTTCATGTAGATAAGAATATTAGCTGGAATCGTAGTATCATAACATCTCATAACCATCTAGTAACAGAGCTGGTTTTATCGGGGGAAATGGATATCGAATTTGTGTTGAGTTTTCTTTCTCAATGTTCAAACATAAAATTATTAGAAATTAATATTCAGAAATCTATCCATAACTATATCTATGGTAGTTACAAAAAAGAAGAAACAAATCGATTAGGTAATGGTAAAATAGATGAAATTAAGACGCTTAGATTGAGCAGAATAAAGTATTTACACCTGCAAGGGCTCAATGAATATCCTAATTTGATTAATAATTTAACAAGACATGTTATCATGGATCGTATAGAGAAAATTCGAATTTCCAAATCTGTCATAAACTCTGACAACGTGAAAGCTATACAAATGATTCTAGACAAAAGTCGATTTTCTCTGAAAAGTATGAAGTTCCTTCAAGTCCGTATTGAAGTGCCTTTATTTAATGGATTTCTGCGCGTTTTAGATAAAGTCACGGAGTTAGTCTTTGAACATATTTTGACAGACAAAACACCAGAAATGATTTTTACTAATGCTTTTTATAAAGTTCTACCAAATATTGAGATACTGACATACAAAAATTCTTACATTGATGCTTCGCATCTCTTAGAGGTGTTAAAGTTAAAAGAAATTCGTAGTTTAGAAATAGGCTTGTACATTCCATCTGGTCAAAAGTTTTTTCCAATGATCTTTTCAGAAAAACTTGAGAAGGTTGAAAAGGTTACAATATATTTCAAATTTGCCAACCCACTAAAATGTTATGTAGTAGGAGCAGAGTCTGTAGCGCAGAGGTTTGATCTAGAAATAGTTTCGGATGGCTGTGAAATAAAATATGAAAATTATGGACCAAATTATTAATGAAATTCAAAATACAGAAATTGCTATGTTGTGGTCTTTTGCAAAAGGTCTTAAACCCTGCTTTTAATTGGATGCCTCAAAATTAGTATCATCGGGATCGATAATTACTGGTTATAATTACTTTATGGTGTATGTAGAAACTGAGTAGTATATGTTTTAACATTTACACTACCATTAGTATGTATTGCTGTTAGAGCAATGATTTTTCTGCATGTTTATATAACTATAACAAAATGTTACAAATATTTACCTATCTTTGTTATGTTAACAATCACAAAAAAGTTATATGTATTATCTATATCTTTAACGAAGCTACGTAGCATGCTAATATGACCAGGATGGGACACATAGGTAACCTTAGTTTTATTATTTGATTAAATAAAAGCTACAGAATCGAATACCATAAGTAATCAAATTTGATTTTTATTTCTTGTAAGTTGGTTTACATGAATGCTTATAAAATTTGATTCTCAACTTACTGTCATCTCATTACCCACTCTATTTAAGATAAAAAAGAACCTATATGTCGCCCCCAAATTGTCATATTTTTCGCTAGATTTTTGTTTTTTATGGGTGTAAAAGCTGCAGATTATTAATAATTTGCCTTTGCTTGACAAAAACTTGACTATGTTTACATTGATGAAAAGGTCATTCAATAAATATTAGCATAAAATGATAATTTTCGTTTTTCCCGAGACCACCAATATGTGTTTCAGTTTTTTTGAAACCCAAATTATTAATAAGATCCGAAAAATTTTCAATATGTTTGCCACAAAATGAGTTTTTATTTATACAACAATTACGAATTATTCAGAAAATATTGAGTAGAACATGAAAGTCAAGTGCTATTCTTACTTATGTATTACTTTGTACAATTGCCATAACCATAAACATTGGATCAACTACTAATGTAATTTACTTCTCATTCAACTTTCCATAATGATTAATTTGATGACATTAAATGGTTGGCAGCTAACTTAACTATTCACTGAAAAGTTTCACTTAGAGGCCAACCTCCTGAAATTAAAAAGTAAGAAATGACTCTTGTTTAGCTGTGAACCCGACAATATACAAATAAAAACATAGCGTTTCATGCAGTGGAACCAAAACTTATTGTATAGTATGCATTTTACGTTCATAACTTTAAATTATATATTGTTTTATATACTCAAGTCAACCTATACTCTGTAAAAATACAAACAGACGAATTTATGGTAATGGTAAACATATTTTACAACTAGTGATCTTCCAGCAAATCCGCTTCCCTAGATACTATAGATGCTGTAATTTCAACCTTAATAAACTACTGATATTTAAATAAGGAATTATTGTACACGTTAGTCACAATCTCACAAAACGAAACAATTTTATTAACAAATTTATTCCTGTTTTATAGAGGCTTTTATATTCACAATATTTATTACTACTTCATGATTTGTGATATATGTAATATCGTTAATGTAGTAATAGTTTAAATATATAGTAAATTTTCTTCCATTGAAATCCCAAAAAATTATATCAAAACGCATGTCAAAACTTCTAAATTTGAGAAACTCCAATCGTCCAACTACATTTATGGTATCATTTTGCTTTTATTTCGGCTTAAAAAGTCGTACTCTTGGTATATCCCATCATTGTAACAAGTCTGACAAATTTTACCTTCTGGAACATAATTTATCCAGACATTATCTAGCCGTTTAATTGTATCTAATTTCGCCACTCTTGAGCAATCGGTTACATAGATTTTTAAAGAAACTTTCTCTAAAAATCGTGGAACATAATTTATTCTTGCAATATCATTTAAATCTATGTCTGGCTCCAGTGCGATTGCAAGCCACACTAATTCTTTACAATTCAGTATTTCTTTAAACTCGTTCAAACTTACATTAAAATTGCTAATATCAATTTCCTTCAAACCAGGTAACATTTCGCAAAGTTGAGAGTTTATGACCGAAAATGATTTTTTATCATCTACGTTAAAGCTTAGACTTGGCTTATCGACATTGCACAACAATACATTGCTATTTACATCAAACAGACTTTCATTAAGCTCTAGTGTGCCTGATAAACCTATAATCTTCAAAGAATCATTATTCCGACGAAAAATTTCAAACAGTTGTTCTATTGAATTATAGTTAATCGTTCCTGAGAATATAATGGATTGTAGTTGCGGCATTTTAAACTGTACTGCAGCCTCTAACATGTGATCGCAATTATCAAAATATTTTAACTCCAATCTTTTAAGGTTTGGGAAAGACAAGTCAAACTCTGGCATTAAAGGTAAATGTTCAACTTCTTTACAAAGCTCACCATTACGGTTGGAAAAAACAATAGTAGTCAGCAACGGCATTTGATTTATCAATGGTGCAATATATCCCTCTGTGTATAAAGATTTTTTTTTTGAAAGCTGACTTAGAGGTGCTTGAGATTGCCAGTTAGAAAGAGATGTGGAAGTGATATTTAAGTTTACGGTTTCAAAATTTGGGGCTGCTAGTATTTGGTTTTTGAGGTTTTCAAACAAATCTACTTGTATGTCTAGTGTATCAGAAAGTATTTGTTCAGTCGTATTATCAGTACTACTGGTAGCTTCATGTAATATTGTTGAGGTTAGGAGTGTTGTGGATTCTGCAACATCGTCAAAATTTGAAAGTCTTTCAGTAGTCGCGGGTTGGGTATCATTTTTCTTTGGGTCATTTGGAGAATTCCGATTAACATACCATAAACATCCTATTACAATCAGCATGAAAATAACTCCAGTTACCAGTAGTGTAGGTTTTTCTGGAAAACTTTTAGTCCTTGGCATGTTATTCTTCTCAATATTGCCGTTTCTAATCATAACGTCACGTTCAGTCGCATCTTCTTGTGATTCTTTAGGCGGCACTGGTCTATGTGAATTTGCATTGTCTGAAGAATCCTGCGTCACTGTTTCAGTTTGACCTGCAGTAATAACAGCATCTGGTCCAAATCTTTTATCAAGTTCATTTGCTGCGTGTGCTAGACCAATATCTCGTAGAGCAGCTGTCAGATCTGAAAGCTTTGCTTCTTCTGATTTCGAATTCTTCCAGTGGGCGACTATATCACATGTGGGTTCAGTAAGCGTCATGGTGAAATCTCTGATGCAGTTGGTAAATGGTTTATAATCTGTAATTCCTAGTCCGATTGCAAGATCTGGTATCTTAAGCCTGAGATGACCTCCAGTTACTTTTGCTATCAAAACACCCAAGTTATTTACTGTACAATCTACACAAAGTCAACAAACAATGAACAATCGAAATTTTTATAGATTCTCGGCATTTCACATTTACGAGGCACATTTCAAAACCCATTTACGATGGGAATAAGACAGTATTATTTTTTGATGCATGTAATTATCTAGGTTATATTTATGCACATTTCAGTTATGAGACACATAGATATGCTCAATATTGTGGGCACATGACACATATGACGCCTGGACATCGTCTTTGAATTCACCTAAAGCAAGACAACTTTTTTTTATTCCGTGTTAAAAGCTTATGATTACCAAGGCAAATGCAGGTTAAATACAAGAACGAGTAGTTGAAAGCTGATTGATTTGTGCGTTATTCTGTAAAAAATATATGCTCCCTAAAAATTTGTACATACAAATATTTCATGGGACTTACACAAAACCTACTGCTTTATCATAATACATACCTATCTACTGCAGGATGTCAGTTTCATCTTCAAAATAAATTTAATGTTGTATTGTCTTATTTACTGCTGATGATAACGATGAATACAAGCTTGCATTGAATCTTGTATAAAATTTTCGAAACCTATACTTTCTTGTCTAGTTCGAAATAATTTCCATTAAATAGTAGTAATTGCATGCAAAATATTGTGCTTTGAAGCCATTTGTATTTACCCATAGACTGACATTGACTTTAACAAAAATTTATTCATGCAATTCGTTTTAAAAATGCATGCTCATTTTTTGAATACCTCATTGCATGTTTCGTTTTTGCGGTTAATAAACTATAATTATGGTCGAAATTGATATGACAAAGCAAGGCAGGATTTCCGTGTAATATTTAGTTAAGCCACTCATGGATTTTTCCTAATGGTGTTGTTTATCAGACTGGGGACAACTAATTTGCAAAGAATATAGAATAGCTTGTTTGTTTTATTTTACCCCTAACAAAAAATCCTATTTACGTCTCCTGTGCTTTTTTATTTTTTTTACATTGTGAATACAGTGAATGAATTATATAAATCCGAGAATGATTAGAAGTAAGAAATTCCTTTGTAAATAATATGCTGGCATGCTATTATATTTCAATAAGTGCTTTAAGATGATAAGTAAAACTGCAATGTCAACCAAACATTCCGGAATAACAATATTTTTGATGATGCATTTTAGCTGCATTCATTTTGGATCAAATTGTTATTATTTAACAGATATTTAATAGATATTTAAACATTAAATCTTGGCATAAATTGTAGCCAAGTTTTCAATACATAAACTGGCTTTTATAAATTTCACTTTTTTAAATTGCGATTAACCGTTTCACACAACTAGAGCTCTAGAGCCAAAAGCTAAATGAGCATTAACTCCAATTTGTATATTTTATATAATGCGACATAAAAACAAAAGCGATTCTAATTATATATAAATTTATGATAGAATAATAGATGCAGAGTGACATACCGACTACCGTGTAATCTTCTCCAAGCTTAAAACTTCCAAGTCAGAAGCATTTTAGTTGTTGGTTGTTGGTTGAAAGAACGTTTGTAGAGGTTCAATTCAGAGGCTACTGCAAACAAAAAACCGACTTGCACCAGACCGAATTGTGCCTTGAACAGTTTTTAATTGAAATTCTGTAAAAGAAGGTTTTCGCTAACCTAAACCTGCACAATTTTATATCGAACAAATGAGAAGGGATAATTGGGTGGAAAATCTACTACAGAGTTTACTATAAAATCTCACAATAATTTTTAAATTTTGCTACGAGACAAGGATACTTTTAATTTTACGAAATTCAAAACTAATGGAATGTATAAAGATGCCAAATTATACTTATTTTATCACTGGTACTCATATTGGTTGGTTTTTCTGAGTGACGCCAGATGCAGATTGCCAGTAGGAAAACTGACTAGGAATAAAATTTAAATTTTTAACAAGCTCATATTTATAGCAATTATCCATCGAATTCCATATACAATGAAGCGTAAAATGTATGATAAGCTCTAATTTTGTGTTGTTGTTTTATTACAGAAAAATAACGCAAAATATTCCTATTCATTGTTTATGACGGCTGATTCTCTATGAGCTAGTTAACATTTGCAAAAACAGAAAGGCATTTGTAAAGTTTTGTGCTAAACATAAAAATTACTCATTTAATACGTCAATGTTTAATGAATTAAGTAAACAGCGATTCAAGCAGAAGCTTTGTTGATTGGTTATGTGTCATTTACATCATTTTTAATTGTATTTACACGTACTTTGAACAATGAACGTTTTCCCAATCATAAAATATAAATTAGGTAATCAGCTTTTAATTAAGTTTTTGATTATGTAAGACTAATACAACAATGGTGAGATTCGTGCAAATGATTTAACATTAATGTGACGAAACTCCAAAAAGCAGAACACAATATATGCAGTTAGCACATTACAAACTTAAGACTAACATACTGAAGCTCAGCAAACAGAATTCGTACTAATAAAACATGTGAACGTGGTTTTTTAGAACAATTAAAAGCGGCCTAATTTATTATTTTGAACGGGTTCCCAATAACTGATACATATAAAATACATGAGACTCACAACTTGTGGTACAGTTTTTGTTGAGAAGGACAAATAATCCTTACAACGTTTTCAAAAATTGATCAAAATGATCATTGAATCTTCATTAAGATTTGAGGCTACCTTTTACTTTCATTGCTTTTAAATTTTTATTCTGGTAAGACTTCACTAAGAATTCAGAATCAAAACTGTTGGATAAGCTGAAGGAAGTACACCTGTGTGACTTGTTGTACCTTTTTGTTCCTTTACATTTATTGGAGTCCAAGAAAATAGTCCTCAATTCCAGAATCGCTGAAAATCCTTTACTACATTTGTCGACCCCAATTTGTACCACAGTAATGTTTAAATATTTACTGAGGATCTTACTGTTGCAATTTTCTCATTCACAAGTTATTAAGCTGCAATTCATGATAAGATTATTCAATTAATGAAAAACTAAATTCAAATATCGGTTTATATCTACTTATATCAACACCGTACACACTGAAATTTTATGTTCGGATTCCAAATGCGTTTATTCGAGAGCTCTCTCAAACTCAAAAATTACTGAAAAAAGTTAATTTTTACGTAGGTACTATACTGGTTTCATTCAACTATTAATGGTCCCTTATTTAATTTGTATTTCATTGCACATACGCAAAATTCAAGTTTTATATCTTGCTGTCAACTGCATGCATGTCACCCAATGAACCAGAGCATAGAATCCTTCAAATGAATGCTGAAATGCTTTAAAAATCAATCAAAAGTTAAAAACCTATTGAATTTCCTACAGGATTACAAAACAAACATGCTTAGGAAAACGTAAACTGACATTAGTCATGTGAATCATGTGGTTTCTTTATCATAAATGATTTAGTAATATGCTATGACGTGAAGTTTTTGAAGTCGTACTAATACAATTGGATATTGAAAAATTAATTTTCACATTTTTGGTGTACACGATAGATATTCTTTATTACAATTTACCGATGGGTTTCTATCAGGTGTTTCTATTTTACCGTCTAACGGGCTCACAATTTAATGGTAAAGGCGTTCATAGTTTAGGTATTTAAATCCCAAACAATTTATAATTATTAAGTTCATTACTTCTAGTAACCGTACTACATACAGGAACAGTCTGTACTGAAAGTGAAATCTTTTGCTTTAAGTAGTTTTACAATTATGTAAGCTATATGAAAAGGAATTCACATATTTAAAATAAAAAGCTAATTCGTTTTTTCATAGCAGTTAGAACCCCATCCTGCGCTGTTACACTGAAAAGTACAGAGTTTATGAAAAGTAACAATCTTTCCTAACGCTCGTTAGTCATTTATTATTTATCAGGTATTGAATGGTCATATACAATTTTTCGGCAGACCAAATTATTCACTATTAGCAAAAGATTTACTGCAGAATCCGTAACTGTCCCAAAAAACAATTAGAATTTGTCTGATGCTAATTTTTCTACATTTCAACATAAAACAACTAAACTAATGATCTAATAATGTTTTTCAATTAAAATAAACAGACTACTCAATCAACAGTGGTAATATACAACGAGAAAAGGTTTTACAAACATCTCTAAAAACTATGCACATTTTTTTACAGCACTGACTAATTTGTGACTTGATTTTAGCCAAGAAATGACTTAAATGAATTAGTAGAAGAAAGGAAAATGTAACAACAAGAACTTTGATAATGAAACGCAAGTCGTTATTATGATAGAATTTGTGAAATTAATTGGAAGCGTATTAATTTTGTTCATTTCCTTCACTGAGTTATTCAGAGTAGTGAAGACAATGCGTCGATCGGGAAAATTCCATACCATCGTTTTGAATATTTTGAAATAGTTGTAACCTGAAATGCGCAGGAAGATAACAAAAATATTTTAACCTCTTTTCAAAAGCTTATACATATATAATACTGATAGCTGGGAAATTGTCCGATTACTTACTTTTCTTATGAACTTTGAGGAGGTGTTACAGTTATAAAGGATCTCTATTTGGTACTCTAATAAGTGATTTCTGGAAGACGTATCAAGATGATATAATTCCAAGTTCTGGGCTAACGGATGAGTATTTACATTTGGCGTCTGATTCGTGCATGTAAGTTGAAGTAAATCTTTTTAAAAATCATCAAATTGTAACTTTCAAACCTTTTTTTTTAAATTGTTTTATTTTGTCTAATTACCTTGGAATCCAATGTTTCGAATTTGCTTGATTCAACCGTCTTTCATAAAAAAGAGTAAAAATATTCTAGAACTACTTCAAATAGATTTTAATTTGAACTGCAATTGTTTAGGTAAATTATTAACTTACGTGCAATTTGTGTTCATCGAATTGAAAAGTAATTTAAACAGTACGAAGTTTCTTACTTGCTATATATGTTATGCAACATGAAAATAAGTATGGTCTATGTAAGTTATGCCGACAAAAATCTAATAACTTCAGCTAATAAAATAGTATTTTTCAAATAAATTAAAGCACCTATTCTTGGTTTTTTATGCCTGCTGTATGTAAATTTTTTGTTTAAAGAAATGTGAGCAGTGAAAAATATATTTAAAATAAAAAATAACCATACCTAGATAACCAATCTAAAAATATTTTCGTTTAAAAGCTTTAATTCATCTGTACACAATGTAATTGCTAATTGCTTTTGTTTATCATAAGAACTAACTCAATACAAGGTATGTGTTATTCAGTAACCATTGAATTCTTGTGTCTGTATTTCCTAATATAAAATGGACTGAAAAATGGAATATTTGAAAGTAAGGAAAAGTTACTAGAAACTTGGTTCAAAATATATAATGCAAACACAATCGTAAGTATTTAGTGGGAAGAAACTACTGAAAAAAAGTCTCATATAAAGCATCGATTCAAGTAATTTATACACTTGTTTGAGTACTTTTGTGTATAATCAAATTATCTATGAAAATTCAGTCATATAAGACGAAAAACTGGTAAATAAAGTTGGACAATAAATACAAGTACATATCGTTTCATGAAAGTTATGGTTAGTCAAGCGACACGGGCATGGATTATTGAAATATCTTAGCGAGATATATGTATAGTTCGAGGATAAATTTACAATTGGTTGGAATAATTAACTTGAAAACGGAGATCAGTTTTCCAGCTTCAAAATTTATTACGAGGCCTCCAAAAAACTTTTGGTTTTTCTACAATAAAAGCATTAAAAACTCTGTTTACATAAAAAAGTGTGATAAAGTGAGTTTGTTTGCTTACTGCGTTTACCAGCATCAACGATCTGTCCGTGGTGTTTATCTACGCCACAACGCCATATCTAAGTGACGCCACATACAAAAATAACAATCAGTTATTCACGCTTATAACATAAGGATGGATATAGTGGGTTATTAATCGAAAAAAGTCGAGAATAGATTGCAAGATAGACCCGAACGATTGCAAAATTTACCTATTGAGGTTTGACCTAAATTCGATTTCGTTGTAATAGAAAAGCTTGTTAGTACCGTGGCTGTCTACAATTTTATAATTTAAGCCCAAGTTGACACAACTATCTGTACATATGTATTCATGAGCATGATAAGTATTATTAGCTTAAAATATTTTTGAAAACTTACCTATTAATAAAAGTTATTATCTCAGTTGAGAAAGTTTCCGACTTAATCTGTTATTTTCTTCTTGTTTTCGAAGCCGACCCTTTCCTAACAATTCTAGGATTTCCCTTAGTAGAGGCAGAATTTCCTTTCGATCACTTCTGATGCAGTCCCAAAGCATCGTGTATACTACATTATACGGTGTCCTTCCAATATTATCTGTAGCGTCAGTACTAACATTTTTGGAAAGAAAGAATTTGATTGCATCTATGTGTACTTTCTCAGCCGCTAGATGAAGAACATTCTGCCTGTTTTTATTGATAGCATAAAGATTTGCCTTATACTTTATAAGTGTTTTCAAAATGTCTACATGATGTGTTTTGATGACTGACTGCATCAAAAGATTGTTTCCGTTGGCATCAGTAGCGTTAATTTGGATATTTGGAATCTTTAATATCAACTCTAGTGTTTCAGGGACGATCATTGGTGAAGTATTTAGCCATATATCCAGCGGTGTTTTATTATTGCCATTTTTGGTGGTGAATATTTTATTGAATTCTTCTTTATGATTAATACGTAAATAACATATCAATTCGTGCCATTCATCGTACAACATTTCGGCTGCAGCAAGATGTAAAATAGAGTTTTTTTGATTGTCATACCATAAAATGCAAGCCTTCTGCTCAAGGATTTTCTGGATCATTTTAAAGCTTTTACGTGCCACATGCAATGGTGTTTGTCCATCAACATTTTGATCATCAATTGACAGTCCCAGTGATAAGAGGTAGTCGATAACATCGGTGGTTTTGTAGTCAGCAGCTAAATGTAGCCCACAGTCTCCTCGTGATGTTTTTCTGTGAATATCTGCACCCTTTGTCTCGAGGTGCTTTAGGAAGTGAAGTGGCTGCTTGGATTTCAGCGCAGATAAGAACAAAGTATTATTCTGGTCGTCAACATCATTGACTGAAGCTCCAGATATGTCCAGAAGCCGATCAACTGTTTCAATTTTCAAATTTAATCGATTTCCTATGATTTGATGCAATAAGTAGTTATGATTTTTCTGCTTTAGCAGATCGCTGAAATTTTTGTGATCGACAAGTAATGATATGAAATCATCAAAGTCCTTGGCTGCGAGGTGTTTAGAGGCTGTGGCAAGTAAAGAGTAATTACTTTGGACTATCAGTGTTACATTAGATTGTTGCTGCAGCAGAAACATTTTCAAAACCTTGAAGTGAATCCTTGAAACTGTTAATACGCTTCTGCAGAAGGGAACCAGCTTGGTAGACACATCTTTAGCATTCATACGTCTTTGATTTTCAATAACCAAATTGCAAATTTTTAGTTTGTTGTCAATGATTGCTTCTGGGTCGCATTGACTATATATTGCACAGAGTTGCAATATTTTTGGGTCATCTGTAGAAGTCTCTTGAAGAAAATATGCTGCGAGATTGTATGCCCCGTTGTAAATTGCTATGTGTAGTGGATTAATATTTGTATGTGACAATGCCTTGTTTACTGGTATGTTAATGGCTTTGAAATGTTCTTGACAATCTCTGATAAACTCAAGGCTCAATCTCGTAGTTGCGAGCAAAATGATAGAATCAGCACGACTATTCTGTTGTCCCTTGACATTGGGATCCTGACCAGACAAAAACACTTGATACTTTTGAAGTGTTGATGGGTTCATTGACTGAAGGAAATTCATAATAAGTCCCAAAATGTGAATGTAATTTCCTACGGCACATGCGCTTAAGATTTCGTATAGCCTGTTGCTTGAAATCTTTATTTGAGCTTGGATTACGTCAGTATCAATAGTAGCGGTTTTCGTAGTTTTGTTATTTTCCAACGATTTGATGTGAAAGTCAATAAAGCTGGCCAACAAGGGATTACGGAATGTTTGACAATCAATGGTAATTCCCTCATTAACATTCGAGTGTTTAGGGATAACACGAATATTACGCGACTTGGTTTTTAAAACGCTCTCAAGTAAGTATTTTACCATTGCTATTTTAAAATGTTGATTGCTTTGATTCGATTCAAATTGGTAGAAAAGGCATTCCGAGAAGAATTCGGATGCCAGATATGTTCCAATATTTGCTTGAATGAACTCTATATAGTCTGAGTTACTTTCATACCAAGGTTTCAAAAGCTTAAATGGAATGTAGTCATGTTCATTCATGTTTTTCTCTACAGAAAAATGTTTTGCGTAATCTTCGGCAACATCCCGAGACAAAGCTTTAAGTGCTTGCCATACGTGAAAACTTCTAATTTGAATGATGTGTTCTGAATTTGGCGTTTGTTCCAATTCTACTTCCTCAGTCATTGGAATGGTTTCTGTCTTTTTGAAAAAGTTTACAATCTTTGATTTTTGATGCTTTCTCTCTACTCTCTTTTCATGCTTTTGGGTTGGAGAAAGTGGTCCACGGGGTAATTTTGTTTCCTTGAAATGAAGTGCTACGTAAGTTTTGTACAATTCAGTCACGGATGATTCAAACCGGTATTTGTCCTGAAGATTTATATCTTCAGTGGATTGTGAGTAGTCTTTAGCTAATGTGTTATTGTTCCGGGCGATTATGGAATAAAGATGTGATGTTGCACCCAGTTTGTTATTGTGATTGGTAACAGTAATCTTATGCAAATTTTCTAAGCTTAACATTGCATGCTCTTCAAGCTTTGAATCATCGCAAACATCGTCGTTGTTTTCTTTCCAGTATGATTTTAAAAACTCGGATTGCTCCTTTATGTCCATCGGCTTGATATCATATGTCATGACATCCAGTTTGGATTCAATTTTATAGTCCATATTGATACTGGTTGTGATGTAAATGCTGGTCTTTTCAGATATCGAACTGATACTAGCCAAGAAATGTAGAACAGAAGACATGTAATTTTCAGGGTCTCTCTCATCTATTCCATCGATAAATAGTTTAAGGTGCAACTTTTGCCGCCTTATAAGCTCCAAAATGATTATTTGTGTGACGAGCTTAGACGAAAGTTGACTGACAATGAAGTCCAGGCAAGAAGATGGTGAGTCAAGGGAATTCATTCTGTTTTGTCCTTTTTGCAGCTTTGTGAATGCATCATGAAGTTTTGGAAGTCTGAAGAAAGCAACAATACTATCATGGCAGTCCACTTTAGCTTTACTAGCAAGTTCGACAAGAGTTGTTGTTTTGCCCTCTCCAGGACGAGCAAGTATGCAAATTCCAGTTGATGGTGAACTTTTAATGATTCCTAGCATAATTTTTTCATTGATCGGTTTAGTTCCTCTAAGATATTCTTCTGGAATATGTTCGACGTAATGCTTAATGTACTTGGTATCTCCACTTGTCTCTTCAAGAATGAACTGCTGACTGTCTTCGTCGTATCGTACTAGATGAACTGGATACTTGCAGATTTTACATATCATTTTCCAGTCTTCATATCTCTCCAGAAATATGAATGAGGCAGTGATATAATCAGTTTGGTTACTTGACACATCCACTTCTTTCTGGTTGGCTAATGTTTCTAAGTCAACAATGGGCATTCCTTTAAAAACAAAGATGTCCGGTAATCCAGCATGGAATATTTTTGGGTTTAGTTGAATACAAGGCTCAAAATGCCGTGAAATATAATTTGGATGTTGTTCAGGAATGGTGTCCTCTAGAAGCTTTATAGTTCCACCAGGTATCAATGTTTCAGTGCAAAATTTGATGTAGGAAGGATTTGATAGAGGATCTCTTACTTTTGAAAATGTGTCGATTATTTCGCCGTCATCCAAGAAATCCTTAAGAGGAAGGACATTGCCAGAAATGTCAACCTTTGTCTTTGTGAACTTGGCAAGTGGTACTCCATTCATCAAAATTTTAGACGCATTATGGTTTCCAGACTGCTCCATAGCTTTGGCGAGTTTTATGTACTTGTGAGGGTTTTTACAAGCGACGTCAAAAAGACATTCCGACTGTGAGGTTGTCTTAGAAGTTTTCTGTGTGAATACAAATTAGACAAGTTTGAAAAAAGAACTGAATATTGAGTTCAAAAATATTAGTTAAAGTAATAACAAAATTACTTACGATTTTCTCAAGATCATTTTCACTAAACACGTCTTCTTGCTTCAGAAACTTGAAAAGCCCTGATTGTTTTGAACCCCATGAGGTTTCCTTTAAAAGTTCATCCAAGCGCTTCAAAATATGCTCAACCTGCCAGGGTTCCTCGTCCGTGTAAAGGTTTGATGAGCTAAGATAATGAGTGCTAGATATTTGGTATTTACCGGGTGACTTTCTATCCAACTCGTTTTGCAAATTAAACAGCTCATTTCCATCTTCGTCGGACAAGTTCTTCTTCAACAATGCTTCTTGAATGGGAGTACGTCCTTTTTTGTTTTTCGTTAAGAGATATTTCGATTTTCCTGTGGCAAGGGTTTTTTTAACGTAGGATATGAATGCTGCTGGTGACTGATATATGGCTGACAAATGAAGCAACCTGTTGCCGTATATTGGGCAAACAAAGCCTTCAAATTTGCAGCTTTGAATAAACATCGACACAATTCGTCCATTTCCGTGTTCTGTAATGTCGTCAAGAATTTGTTTTTCTTCAGAATTTTTTGAGTAATAGTTGATTCCTTGTTGGAGAATAAATGTTTCAACATCTGGTGTTTGCTTCCCAAAGTCCATGAAAAGAAGAGAGTTACCGCCATATTTGGCAGTTGAATATACATCAGAAGGCCGGCTTCCTAAAATGGTTTTAATGGTGGAAATTCTAAGCTTGGGAATATTTTCTACTGCTATATACAATGCCGTCCTATTATGCACATCTGGTTTCAGGAAAAGATTGAAATTCGACATTTTTAAAACAACGTGATTCACAATTTCTTCAAATTGCTCAGCCGGCAAATATCTGGCCCATGCGTGTGATGCGGTTTCCAAAGTGGTGGGGGATTGGTTTAAATTCGCTCCTTTTCCAATTAAGAAGATAAGTAATCTGGAATTCACATTTGGTGCTGTCAGTGGTGAAACATTGTACCATGTATCATTCACTAGTTCCACGGCTTTCTCTTTCAGTAAGAGCTCCAATATTTTAAGTTTTAGTTCGATAACGTATTTGCAGTCATGGACAGTTTCGGATACGCATATATGAATGACACCTCTGGCTTGTAACCAGGTGTAGTCCAATGTTCCAAAAATTTTCAAAATGTCTATCCGTCCGGCCGCTACGGCGAGGTGTATAGGAGTAAGCCTACCTTTTCCCAGATGTTTCCATGAAAGGCTTGATTGGAACATAAGGTCATTCTCGATAAAAGCTAGAAGTTTACTCATTAATGGGGCGGAACCATTCATGGAGGAAGTCAAAAGAAGATGATAAATGTTGTCCTCTGTTACAAGATTTTCTTTGTAGACCGATAACGAAAAAGATCCAAGACGACGGTATAAATTTGTCAGGAAGTCGAATAAATTTTCAAAGTTGTTGAACAGGCAAGCTTCCAATTTCTCAAAAAATGCTGCAGGGGGTACATTATCCTCAAAAGCTTGCAATATTGTTTCATGCATATTTAACAACAAATTTTCATTCAGTTTTCCATTAAGGAGGCTCAGCATTACGGGATGTTCAAATTTATGATACTTAAAGCTTTCGAAGTTAAGTAGCTCGAATTTATTCGACCACTGAGTAGTTGTACTAATTCCATTAGTGAACATGGAATTCAAAACATCGTTTTGAGTGAAGCTTTTACTGCTATAAATGGCATTACTAAAAGCGTTAGCTATAGCATAGTTTTGTGCTACTAGCTTGTAAAACTGCATGCAACGGCCAGATTTAAATGTGTTTGAAGGCTTTACGGAATACGGACGCAGGTCTTTGAAGCATTCTAGGGTCTCTTGATCACCAAATGGTCGACAAAACATTTCCAAACTATTTCTTGCAGATCTGTTTGATAGACTCTTCTCGCTAGAGAAACTAGATCGTTGAAGCTCATCAATAAAATGATGAATATGTATGCTAAAGGGGACTGTAAATACTGCTCCGGTTTCATTTTGAAGCTAGTTGAAGTAGGGAAGAAGTCATTTAGTTGAAGAAAGTTGTGCGTGTTAGTGAACTCGTCTCCTGAAAGAAGCCTTTTGCTGTTCTTAACAGACTCAAACACATACTTCTGAATTAATGCAGGGTTCTTTTGTGGCCACCTCTGACACCAAATTTGTTTCAGAAAGTCGAATAATTTTTCATTTTCAAATGGTAGAGCGTCATAGTATGAAACGTTGGGCAAATCTCCTAAGTTGCACGGACATTCCGGTGAAGACGAAATTATAATTGTCGAATTCTTAATCGTTTCGTGTAAGTCCCAAATAATTTCTCTGGCTGCCAACTTTTCATGAAGTTCAATATCTCTGTAACCGTCCAAAAATATTACAAATCTATTTTCTGGATCCTTTTCAAGTAAACATAACATCTTGTAGGATATATATGAAGAAGATATGTGGTTAAACAATAGCTCTTTGGCATTGTCGGATTTGACAGGTCCATGGGCGGAAGCAATTTCCCAGATATTAGCATAAAGTAGATAAATTTTCAGATTCGTGATATTTGGCAGGTTTGAAATTTTCTGAATACAATGTGATATAAAGGAAGTTAGTCCAATCGTTGGGAAGTACAATACAAAAATTTCTACTTCTTTGTTTTTCACAACCTTTTCTAAAAATGATCTTTCAGAATGTGTCTCCAATAAGTTCTTGGATACAGTTGCCAAAGGCCCAATACGTTGACACAAGCGTCTTTCAACATATGGAGCTGGACAGTGTGGAACTGGCTTTAGTAGGTCGGTGGTGGGGTTGTCAGACTTTAATATTGTAGTTATGTCTTGAAAATTTACAGTTCCGTCTAAATCGCGAAGACTTTGGTACAGTTCTTCGATTGTGCTTGCATCTAAGCTAAGCAGCGCTCCATAATATATGAACTTCAGTTCCGACAAATTGGTCTTAAGGCTTGAAAAAGACAATAAATATGCGACAAGACTTTGTAGTGTACTGTCGTTTTTTATAAGCTGTGTCTCGTTATTGAACAGCGCAAAAATTAGGTTGTTTGCCACTCCTTTATCTACCTCATTGTGTTTATAGAGTTGCTTTATTCTGTCAATTGTCATCAGCGAAACGTTGCCATGGTATAGTCCATACTCAATTGGAGACTGCTGCTTACAATTCTTCACACCAAGATCAGCATCATTATTAATAAGTAGATCCTGTAAATGTACAGATCCTGTTGAGAATGCAATATGAGCAGGAGTGTTGCCATCCTTGTCTTCAGAGTTCACCATTTTCTTCATTTTATCGAACGTCAGAAGAAACTTTGCAATTTCAAAGCTATTTGTTTTCGCTGTTATGTGTAAAATGGTCTCATTTTTTACCGTAATGTCTTGCAGTAACGTTCCATATTTTAGTAACTCTTGTAGACATTCTAAGCTTTGTTTATTGCGAATGGCTTCAAACAGCAGATTTTCACCGAAACTGTTTTTGGCTTGGAAATTTGCCCCTCCATTGTAAAATATTTCAAGAGTTTGCTTACCTACTTCTGCGCTTTGCAGTGCACAATGCAGCAACGAAGATCTTGAAATATGCGAATTCCTAAAGTGGTCAAATTTAGAATTAGCTTTAGAGATTGCTTCAAGAAAGCGATTAAAATGGTGCATTGATATTTTTTCATCTTTGCCGGATTCCAAAAATTTGTGTACAATATTGTCCCCGTTGGCAGTCATGGCATTAATATTTGCTCCTTTTTTGAGCAAATGAGTTAGCAAGTCTAAATGAACATTCGTCTGCAGTAAAGGGGTACACCCGTCATCAAGTGTTTCATCAATATCGACGTCCAAGTTGACAGCAGCTTGGTCAAGAACGACATCAATGATTTGAATTTTGTCTTCAATCGTGTCAATATCGTCGCTTATGGAGTCTTTTACGGCAAAATGGAGCAAGTGGGTACTATTCTTTCCTGGAAAGTTCCGTACAACATCCACAATATGATAAGCACCCCGTTGAACCGATATTTGCAGTGGAGTGACAGCATTTTCGTCGGAATCGTCCAAAATTTTCAATTTTGTGGCTCTCAGTAAATTGAGAATGTACAAGTTGAAGCTTTGATTGGAGTATTTAGCAGCTACTCTAAGCGCATCATGTGGTATCTCTGATAAATTGAACTGGTTGTCAGAAGCTCCAAAGTTTAGAATAAAGTTGCATGTGTGTTTAAGATCGTTTTGAATGCAGGATACAAAAATGGGCGAGCATGAGACGTTTTCTAAAATCAAATGCGCTTGAATATCCAGCCTTTCAAGTTTCTGTCTATCCAGCTTTGAAAAACCAAGTTGTGAGTTGAGGAAATAATTCATGTCAACATTGTTAAAAACATTCCGCTTGACAACAGAATGAATGTCACCGATTTGAAACTTCAAAAGTGATTCTTCGATTTCTGTGTGCGCAAGTACATCGGTGAGTAGAAACGTCAAGAATTCCGATTGAAACAGTTTATCAGAAATAAATGGGTATTCTTTTGCATCCAAAGTTTCTACAATAAATTCAGCCAGAAAGAATTCAGCAAATGTTCGATGGACGAATCGGGTTTCATTGCTAGACTTGGTTTTTGGTTCAATCATTCCGAGTCCAAGGATTTCTCTTGAATTTAGATGGTGTTGGTGGTTAATGTTCAACTGAGCTCGAATGGTTTTTGTAAAAGTTGGATACAGAATATCGAAAGCTGCTAGAATGTGTACGTTTTTTGCAAACTTTCTTCTTTCTAAGACTGACTGTTCCGAATGGTTTGTCTCATTTCTCATTGTTATCCGAGCCAACCTTTTGGTTATCAGCCTTTTAAACATTTCAAATTTTGATGAGACATTAATTGACTTTGCTGACTTCCGAGTGGACTGCAGTTCTTCAACCGCGTTATCTGAATTTATTTCTCCTAAGAAAACACACTGTAAGGGTTCCGATGTATTACTGGAGTTATTTTCGTGATCTGTCTTAAGACGTTTGGCAGACTCTACACAAGATTTTGCGTGTTCCTTTAATTTTGTTGCGTCCTCTGCAAGCTCGGGTTTTTCGTGTATCCAAAACTTTACAATTAATTCTACTTGGTTGGATTCAGTAAGAGGCATAATAGAGTAACCTGTCACTCCAAGGCATGTTTCCAAATTTTCACAAAGATGATGACGAGTGGACACGTAGAGACGAAATTTTCGGGAGTCGCTGGCAAGCAGTTTAAGCATGATTTCGGCAAGTTCAGTTTGAGTTGTCAAAATCTCATCAAAACCATCAAAAAATATGTGTGATGGTGCACTAGGATTCCCTAAAACGTTGAAAAGTATACGATGGCCAAAGGCTGATGTGGTAGATACTCGAGCTATAGTACTAAAGATAGAATCCACATTTAGGTCTTCTATATTCACGTTCTTTTCAAGTTCATCAAGAAACTCTTGCAACACGAAATAAAAAACCAGATGGTTAGGATTCTGTTGTTTGATATGCTTTGCAATATTTTGTAAGAATATTGTTTTTCCCATGCCGGGAGTTCCAGATATAGAGACATGTCCAATTACATCCTGCTCAATGAATTTCAAAAAGTCTTCCTCTTCAATTTTATCTTGTGCTTTCTCCATGAAGGGATAAAGGTTTCTTAGATTTGAAGTTTTCAGAAGTTCTAATGAGTTGTTTTTGTAAGTGAGCAGGTGAACGTTAATTTTTCTGGCTTCGGCAGTTTTTCGAATCTTTTCCCAATGAGCGTTCACATCTAGTATAATGAATCTGACACTAATGTCTTCCAATTGTTCTCCAGATCTACTTGTCAGTTCCATATTTGTCATTCGAGATAAATCGCTGTATTTAATGTCTTTTACGACAAACACGTCAGATGTGTTTGATTTCAAAACATTTTCTGTCAGTTTGGTACGCTTGTTAAAAGATCGGGAAACGTATCGGTCCTTTGAAAACGTTGAAGAAAGAGTATCAGTTACCAAAGTATATATTAATTTCGTGTTCTTCAAATCTTGAATTTGATCTATTGTTGTGCGGTCGTTTTCAAAGGCGAAGTCAATCAAATCATTTACAGGAACATTCTGTACTAGACCCAAAATCTTTTCTAGCTTTATAGGGCTTCCTTGAACAAGGACTGTACGAGTGAAGACGTTTTCCCTAGGTATGAAAAGTAGACTTTCAGGTATCGTAACTTTTTTCGCTGCGTAACCATCCAGAAGAAGGTTAACAGCTCCGTTTTGCTTCCGCTCATGTAAGTGTTTGATCAAAATTTCGTATGCTCCCGATTTGGTCTTAAGGATCTCGTACATTCGTATCTTTTGAGATTTGTCCTTGTTAAGCTCTTTTTCATGGTCCTGTGTAAATAAAATTTTATGAAAAATGCATTATAATTTCAGGACTGGTGGGAAAGCTGCCCTTTCTAGTTTAGTGTAACTAGATTAGATTGATTCTAGAAAATTCACTCAGCCCTAAAATTTAAGCTACAAACGTATTTGCCATGCTGCGCATTTTGATATGGTTCAATGTATTTATTTTGAAGTCATCAATGCTTCAAACGGAGCTCTTTTTGCAAATTAAGTGATTAGATATCCTTCCATAAACTTATTTGCATTGAATAAACAGCACTTGAATGAATTCAGTTTTATTTCAATGCAGTTATAAAGTATTTAACAAGAACTATCACGAAATCTATTTTGTCTGCACCTAAAAAGTCGCCCGATATTAGAGAAAGGATAAAATCCATTTTAGATTTTTAAAATTTAGTATCATTATCTAAAAGGGCATAAAAAACTATGATCCAATCTTTGGTTTTATGAATGCCAGCGTTTCCAGTATAACAGATTATACTTCATGTTTCAAAAACACGCTCCGCCATGACTTGTCTAGATTCAATAAAATTCTACATATGATTTTACACGTAGATGCGTTAAAAACCCAAATAAATTTTCATGAAGGGTCAAAATTGAAATTTCCCTGCACATATTTAAACCCAATTTCGATCTGTTGAAATTTAAGAACTTCTGTAAATTGTCGGTTTTGACATTTGATGCAAGACAATTCTTTTACGATAAACGTGGGCCATCTGCAGATTTTCAATAATGAGGTTAAGAATAGCTTTTGATGCTCTATTAGCCCATCAAAAAATTTCAATGGATCAGACCTCCTTTGTATATCTGAAGATTTTCAAATGAAATACTACTAAAAACCTCGAAATGTAGCTATTAATGTCAGTTTTCCTTATTTCTTCCGGGACGCACTGTGTCCTTAAATTGTGGTTTATTGAGGTGCAAATAAATAAACAAGTTTTATGTTACGTAAATTTACGAGCAAAATACTGTTTGTACGGCATACATAAATAAGGTTGATTAAATAAACAGATTAAATGTTTGTGCTTGACAGATGAAATCCAAATTGTTATGGGAGAAACCATTGAACTTGACAGGAATTTGCAAAGGATTAAAATTGTGTGGTGTAAAGTGGGTGCATGCGTGTGAAATAATATGACACAAAGTTATAAAATATATGAAATTTCTAGCTCCATGGAAACTCCATGTATATTTAGCAAAAATTTAAACAATGGTATCTGAATATATTTCTAAAAAACGCACTAAATTTATGCAAGCTCTTCTACATGCTAGAAATGAGGTCTAATAATTTTTAAAACTTCCATGCATTCATAAAAGTAAGCTGATTTCAAAAGATTGCTATCAGAATATTTTGTGAATGATTATACTTGCCGCTGCAATGATTCCCTTAGCTTAAATAATTTAGCATATTAAAACAGTATTTTATGAGTTGGACAAGTGCGTTTCGGTATCAATTTCTAGACTAATATGTTTTCTATTGAAGATAAGATATTATGAACTTTTGCAAGTAATGACAGAAAAAATTGCTGGATAGGTGATAAAGCATTGAATTCAGAATTGAAAGTTGTCAAATCATTGTTTCATTGCAAATGATTTTGCTTGTCAACATTGAATGAATTCTCATGAAAACAATTGTAATCATAAAATAAATACCATGTAGTTAAAGCCTAATGTAGTGGTTTGCCATCAATACATAAAATGCATATTAATACTTAGTTGTACATCTTGAGCTGAACGCGCAATCTAATATCCATATTCTCTGGACACAAAGATGGACTGCTGGATGTAAAGTAAGTAAAATTTCTTGGAAGCCACATAAATTGTTGGAAGTATTTAAATCGAAATATATAAAAATTTATCATTAGGTGCCTCATTACGCACTATAAACTTGACTTAAATTTGGGAAGGGTTTATATGAGAATGCGTTGCCCACCACGGTCATAGATGCCGGGGCGTCTTTGGAATAGGCTTATTATTTTGAAGTGGAGACTTGATTGTTAGTTTATACTACTTATGTAAGTACATGGCAATACAGCATATCTTAATAAAGTGCACATACAAAAAAATGGGTTTAAGCATAAATATATATAATAAATCCATCAAAAAAATATTCCTAGCATAGTAAATTTGCTAGTTGATCAAAAAAGTTATATATATATATATATATATATATTCGAGATCTTGCTTCTTTGTAATTGAAACCAAAATCTAGCATGGCGTCTTTGCTATTATTTGAATGCAGTCGTGTTAAAGCTTATAAGTAAAAGTAACAATTCGATTTAATTTGCAGTGAACATGACTTTGCATTTCGTTAAAAACGAAATTTATAATTGTGAAATTGAGATATAAATAAACAGCTACTTAATGAAAGCTTGACTTAAACTAATCGTATG
The DNA here is from genome assembly GCA_034700605.1 of Willowsia nigromaculata. NCBI lineage: Eukaryota > Metazoa > Arthropoda > Collembola > Entomobryomorpha > Entomobryidae > Willowsia > Willowsia nigromaculata. The sequence goes on from JAQIXX010001127.1 coordinate 38,036, forward strand.
TGAGCTGTCGAAATGTTGACTAAATTACTGATTTACGAAATTCTGTTGCGAACATTTTATTTTTATGATTCAAAATTCAAGCTTTAAGTAATCTTAACAAAATAAGCCAGTAATTTACTATAATCCGCCTGGGTGTAATAATATAAAAATGTAGCACCCTTCCCAAATTTATTGTTTAAAGCCTAAGGTTTTTAACTGACTCTCAAACGAAAAAGGTTAGTATGCATTTATATTTTTACGCAAAATTTTGGTCCTGAGGCACTTTTATACCAAATCAGTCAATAAGTGTATCCATAGAAATTCTAAACGCCATACATATATCCATAAATGTATTAGTTGCCTTTAATTAGCAGTAGAATCAACAAGAGACATATAAGAGTAGATAAAGTACATTTAAAGCTCATTATTAAGTATCGAAAGAATTGAGATACTTATTGATTTTAGTTTGTCTGTCCGTCCGTCTGTCTGTCCGTCTGTCCGTGTGCGTTTTTTCTCGAGTACCTATGCACGTATCTTGACATATGCGTGTAAGCGTCTTTGTCACTCGACCCTCTATGACCAAATTTCGTCAACTGACCCCCTATGACCAAATTTCGTCACTCGACCCTCTATGACCAAATTTCGTCAACTGACCC